>OZ030027.1:14057500-14137500 GCA_964023405.1 Apodemus agrarius
AGACATGCAGCACTACTGCCTGGGTTTTTGTGGGAATTCTTATCAGGAGCAAGCAAATGTTTACTTGCCTAACCAGGAGGAAAGAAATGGGCTCAGCTTCCCAATCCTTTCTACCAATACTCTTTTAGTAACATAAAGACTTCCTACAAGACCCACCTCCTAAAGATTCCACCATGTTCCTTCCAATAAAGCTAAGTTGGGAATCAAGCCTTTAATATGTGAGCTTTTGGGATAGGGTGTTAATATATACTTTCAGGTTGCAGTTTATTGCTGAGGGAAGCCAAAATAGAACCTAAAGTGTAATTGAAGCAGACAGTATGGAGGAATGCTGATTTCTGGTTAAATTTCCCTGGGTCTTTCTCAGGCAGTTTTCTTATATTAGCCTGCCCAGGGGTGGCACCATTCACAGTGGGCTGGCCTCCCACTCATCAATCAACAGTCAAGATAGTTCTCCACAGACCAAAGCTCTAGGGTGATTTGATCTGGGAAGTCCCTCAGCTGGGACTCTTATTCCAGGTGACTCCTGGGTGTGTCAAGTAGACAATAATAATGAAGTAGGACAAGTGCTGCTTAAATTACACTCATACCCTTGCACTTCCCCCTTTCTTAAGTCCTCTTTCCACTGAATGTGTCCTGGATGTTTGCCTAGATCGGCCTTCTAAATAACATACATTATTTATGTGTTAGATAAATAAAAACACTAAGTAACAGCATGAATGAACTTGGTCTCTGTCTTTACTTCTTACTCTTTGAATTTTGTATCTTCAATTCTCTTTCCATCCTATTGTGGCTCCCTTAAAGCTGTAACAGTGGAGTTACACCTTCAGAGTTTCCCAGGAACTGCTTCATTACCAAGCTCAATGGCCTGGAAAGCTCTGTGGCACTTCATAAGTCCTTGAAATCATGTTACTTGTTTCCAAGTGAATATACCACCCTAGCTGTGCCTTTCTGCCTGTTTGTTTTAATCTAATACCTTTTCACACCCTTATGTCTTGGTTCCTCTTCCAGCACTCAATTTCTTACTATTTTTCTGTGAAGTGTTTTTTTTCTCACTTTTCCATCATTGTCTTTTCTATTAATGTAATCCACCATATAAACAAGCTGAACACACACACACATACACACACACACACACACACACACACACACACACAGGATCATGTCATTAGATGCTGAAAAGATCTTTGACAATAACCAAAAACCCTTCATGATAAAAGTCCTGGAGGGATAAAGGGCCCATACCTAAACACAGTAAAGGCAATATATAGCAACCTTGCCAACATCAAATTAAATGAAGAGAAACTTAAAGCAATTCCACTAAAATCAGAGACTAGACAAGTCAGTCTGCTCTCTCCATATCAATTCAATATAGTACTTGAATTTCTAGCCACAGCAATGAGACAACTAAAGGAAATCAAGTGGATACAAATTTGAAAGGGAAAAGTCAATGTATTACTATTTGCAGGTGATATGATAGTCTACATAAGTGACCCCTAAATTCTACCAGAGATCTCCTACAGCTGATGAACACCGTCAGCAAACTGGATACAAAATTAACTACAAAAATCAATAGCCATTCTTTATATAAGTGATAAACAGGCTGAGAAAGAATTCAGGGAAACAACACACTTATATAACCACAAATAATTTAAAATATCTTGGTTTAACTTTAACCAAGCAAGTGAAATACCTGTATGACAAGAACTTCAAGTCTCTGAAGAAAAAATATTGAAGTAGACATCAGAAGATAGATTTTCCATGCTCACAGATCCGTCAAATTAACATAGTAAAAATGGCCATCTTCCCAAAAGCAATCTACAGATTGAATGCACTTCTCATCAAATTTCCAACACATTTTTTTCAGGTCTTGAAAGATGAATCCTCAACATCATATGGAAAATTATTAAACCCAGGATAGTTGAAGCAATCCTGTACAAGAAAAGAACTTTTGGAGGAATAGCCATCCTATACTACAGATCAATAGTAATATAAACTGCATAATATTGGCATAACATCAGAAAAGTTGATCAATGGAATCCAATAGATGACCCAGAAATAAACCCACACACATATGGACTTTTGATTTTTGACAAAGAAGTCAAAATCATGCAATAGAAAAAAGAAAGCATCATCAAATGGCACTGCATGTAGAAGACTGAAAATAGATCTGTATCTATCACCATGCTCAAAACTCAAGTCCAAGTAAATCAGCGACCTCAATATAAAACTGGATGTGCTAAATCTAATAAAAGAGAAAGTGAGAAATGGCTTTGAACTCATAGGCATAGGAGACAACTTCCTGTACAGAACACCAATAACTCAGGCACAAAGATCAACTGTTAATTATGGGACCTCATGAAACTGAAAAGCTTCTGTAAGGCAAAGGACACCATCAATAAGACAAAATGTCAGCCCACAGAATGGGCAAAGATCTCCACTAACCCTACATTTGACAGAGTGATACAATCTAAAATATATATACAAAACTTAAGACATTAGGCACCAACAAGCCAAATATGGGGTACAGTGCTAAAGAGAGAATTCTTGACTGAGGAATCTCTAATGGCAGAGAAGCACTTAAATGTTCAATCCCCTTAGTTATCAGGGCAACGCAAATCAAAAGGACTCTTGAGATTTCACCTTACACCCATCAGGATGGCTAAGATCAAAAACTCAAGTGACAGCATACACTGGCAAAGATGTGGAGCAAGGAAAACACTTCCCCATTGCTGTTGGGGACCAATTTTGAAATCAATCTGGTGGTTTCCCAGAAATTTAGGAGTAGTTCTACCTCAGGACCTAGCTCTACCAATAATGGGCATATACTCAAAAGATGCTCCACCACACTACAAGGACACTTGCTCCACTATGTTCAATAGCAGCTTAATTCATAATAGCCAGAAGCTGGAAACAACCTAGACATCCCTTAAAGGATAAATAAAGAAAATATGGTACATTTATACAATGAAGTATTCTCCATCTATGAAAAACAAGGATATGAAATTTGCAGACAAATGGATGAAACTTGAAAATATCATTCTGAGTAAGGTAATCCATACCCAGAAAGACATACATGGTATGCAGTCGTTTATGAGTGGATGGATATTTGCCATAAAGTACAGGCTAACCATGCTACAATTTGCAGAATCTAAATAATATGGAGGCCCTCAAGGTGTTCCTGTACTTGCAGGCACCTAGCATGGCTATCCTCTGAGAGGCATCACCCAGAAGCTGATGGAAACAGTTGCAGAGACCCACACATGTACCATTTCACATGTACAAACACACACAATAATAATAAATAAAATGATTTCATACTTTTATGAGTCTAATTTTGAAAATTCCCTTTATCGACAACCAAATCAAGTAAGTTGTAGACTTCCCCTACTGACACCTTGTGTACATGTACAATGTATGCCCAGCCTAAGTTCACACCTTGATTCTCTGTCATAGCCAAATGGCTTATTGTTACACATATCCATTTCTATCTAGAGCCTAGATTCTAGACCAGATTCAGTTTTCTAACTGAATTGTGTTGCATGACATGACAATATGCATATATGATATACATACATACATACATACATACATGAATAACAGGATCTTGCTCTGTTATCCAGGCTGAACTTAGGCTTGCAATTTCTTGCTTCAGCTTCCTTAATGTTGAGATCACAGGTATAAATGGATGTAGGAGGAGATAAATGGAATTCATTTTATGATCATTTCCTTAAAGCTTTAATCTTCAATAAAATTTATAACTCAGAAAATTGAGGCCAAAGTTCCTGTCTTTATATGCAGCTGCCTACATTGATAACATTGAATTTACAACTCTTCCACAATGCAGCTCAAATTTCTGTAGATCTATTTGTCATTGCGTGTGTGCCAGTGCATGCTTTCCCAGAGCAGCCACTACAGAGATGAGATCTGTCTACCCAGTTCGCTGCTGCCCTCCAATTTTCCAACATCAGTAGTTTCCGGGGTCCAGAGTCCAGGATCTAGAGTATGGAAAATGCGTGGCTCTGCTACTCTTTCTGCTGTTGGTGTCAAATCTGTGGCAAGTAGAAAAACCATCAGCTGTGTGATCATGATCTGTGCTCTTTCTCTTTCTACCCTATTATGTACAAGCCTGCTTCATCAGGATGCCATCTCCCCCGACTATAATCTTATTAAAGGGAGAAAGAATGGCCATCTATCCTATAGTAGTTCGTATCTGGCTGACACTTCTCCCTTACATGGCCATGGCTTTTAGGATATTTGTACCTCAAGGATGAGTATTTGAAATACATTTTAAGATTCTTGTCAACTGCCCCCTGAGAGGCTTTGTCTAACAGCGGATGGAAGCAGATGCAGAGACCAGCAGCCAAATATCAGGCAGAGCTTGATCATCAGGGATCTTGTGGGAAAGGACTGATCAAGCTGGAGAGGTCAAAGATGCCACAAGAAGACCTGCAGAACCGACTAACCTGGGTCCATAGAGGCTTTCAGAGACCAAACCACCATCCAAGAACTCACAGGGGCTGGACCTCTGAGCACATTTGGAGCAGATGTACAGCTTGGTCTTCGTGTGGGTCCTGTAAAAATTGGAGCAGGGCCTGTCCCTGACCCTGTTGCCTGCTATGGGATCCCCTTCCCCTAGTCGTACTGCCAGGTCGGCCTCAGTGGGAAAGGAAACACTTAGTCTTGCTGGATTGTACCCAAGAGGAGCTTCTCCTTCTCTAAGGAGAAGGGGGAAGGGTAACAGGGGAAGGACTTTGTAAGGGTAGAACTGGGAGGAGAGGAGGATAGTACCTACAATTAGGATATAAAGTGAATAAATTAATTAATTAATTAATTAATTAATTAATTAAGAAAAAAGATTCTTGTCAAGTCATTTTGTTGTGATTTTATTTTTAATTCTAAAAGTTTATTAGAAAACCAGTACATTTCTGAAGGGGACAGTTCTGATGTTTCAGTCTGATTCCCCAACTGGTTCTTGATTTGTCAGTAAACAAGGCTGGAGGACCAATTGCTGGGTAGAAGGTACAGGCAAGACTTCCAGGTCCCAGGAAGAAAAGGCAGATACGGCAAAGGAGAGGGGAGCTTTCTGCCATGCTTTGGAGTAAGACGAACACAGCAACTATGTGAGGTCATGGTGGTGGGGGAGCTGGGGCCTGGGGCCTCTACAGTAGGCAGGTAGCCAAGGATTTGACAGGGGCTAGGTGGGACTAGCCACTGATGTTTAGGGCAAGTGGAGAGATGGAGATAATAAATTGGTGAGGGTGTGCTTTTCCAGGTGGGAGATAGTAACACCCAGCAATTGTGCCAAGAAGGCAAGTTGTAGTGTGTGTGAGTGTGTGTGTGTGTGTGTGTGTGTGTGTGTGTGTTATCCTCAGATTCAGGGAAGCTGGGAGAGGACTGGTAGCATGGTCACTTCCCAGAAGGGAAAACAAAAGGGGAGCTGGGTGGGTGCTCCAGAACAAGAAACTGTAGAGTAAAACTACATGCAACAAATTTCTAGTTCAATTGCTCTATTATTATGTAACTACTATAGTGTGGTAGCAGTGTTATGTACTAATTGAGTTATTCTAAAAAAAGAAATATAACAATATTTAATAATTTTACTTTTATAAGACACTATTTAAGGCTTCAAATAGTGAAAAATTAAGAATCTTTAGACATACAGTGATACACATTAATATTTCAACGTTCTTATATGCACACATTTGTTTTTATAGCCTGAGAATGGATGAGACTGTAGGAAACAAATATGTAAAGTGATAAAAAAATATGCTCCTTAATGTGATTATATTTATACAACTAAACATAGCCAGTGTTGTGGACGTAGCTTGATGGTACAGTGCTTTTCTAACATATATGTGGCCCTGAGTTTGATTGAAGCAACACAGATAAGCACACACACATACACACACACACACACACACACACATACACACGCACACACACTTGTCTTCTCTCTACAGACAACTTTCCTGTGTACTCATCATATATTTCCCAATGTTCTTATAGAATCCTTAAATATATGAATGTCACATTTAAGCATGCTATATATTTAGTCACATGTATATTATTCCAAGTATACTGTCATTTACTTGAAGGTCAGGTTAATTTTGGTTTTGTTTTTTTAATGTCCATGTGTACTACTAGCAACAACACACAGTGTTGTAAAAACAACAAATAAAGCAATGTGTAAATGTCTTCATGTAGTAAGAAAGTAGTAACCTGGAGCAGTCAATTCACATAGGCTGGGGCCTCAGTTCGGATCATCAGTGTTTTCCCACAGTCCTGGTATTAACTTATTAGTCCCTGAGCAAAAACCATTGATCACTGAACCTCTGGGATGTGCAGCCTGGTAGGAGGCCATAAGGTCCTTGAGGATATGCCCTTAGAAGGGATTATGGGATCCTAGACGGTGCTCCTCTTTCTCTGTTTTTCCTTTCTGGATGGGGAGGTGAATGGCTTTCCTCCGTTGTACACTCCAGCCACTGCTTGATACTTCCACAGTCCCAAGGCAACAGTGGGAACTAATTGTGGCCAAAACCACAAAAAGCTGTGAGCCAAGGCAACTTTTCTCTTGCTGAGTTCAGTGCCTCATGGGTGTCACTAGAGTGGCGGCTGACTAATGCAGCCAGGCACCACCACACAGGAATGTCACCCCTAACACTTGAGAACTTCCAAGTGGAAAACAACCTCTTTCGGGGCAGGCATATGCAGATCTATTGTGAGTCTGAGAGGCTATGAACTTGAGATGTTTGGTTTCATTCCCTTGGGTAGATTCTCTGACTCTGGACATCAGGCATCTTCAGTGACTCAAGATTTTGTTGGCTTTTTTTTTTTTTAGGTTCTCCTGATAAAAATCAGTTTCTTTTTCCAAAGTTCTAACAGTTCTTACAATGAACGTAGCTTCTAACGGAAGCTTAAGTGCTGGGACTACCTAGGATGGCATGGACTAGAGTTCTGGCAGGGGTGCAGACTAGGATACAGTGGTTTTGCTGTCATGTATGTATAATGATATGTAGCTGAGAGTCCAAGAGGAAAGATGTAGAGAAGGGCAGGGCAGGGTTTAGTAGCATATAGTTTTTGCTACCCTACTTTAAACTCTGGGTGGACTGTGTTACCAGCCCCGCCTAGGTTCCCTTGGATCCTCGGATGAAGCACACACACACACACACACACACACACACACTCACACACAAGCTTATTTTTCGACCTGCTTTATCGGCTCAATTGCTGGGTGCTTCTAATCTCCCACGGCTAGTGTGCCCTTCCCAGTACTCTTAGCTCAGCACCCTAAATCTGTTCTCTAGTTGCTCAGTTACATTTAGTCCCAGCTCAACATCCTAAATCTCTCAGCTTTAGTTGCTACCCTAGGCCCAGGTGGGGGAAGTGGCTGATGGCCACTTCACCCTAGATCTCACATGGCTGGTGGCCTTTTCTCCCTCTGAAGCATGGCAAAATCTCTCTTTCTCTCCCCACATCTCTTCACCTCCAACTGAGGGGACAAGGAAGTCCCATCTCTTTCCTTCTGCCCAGCAATTGGCCGCTGGCATCTTTATCGATAGATCAAGAACCATTGGGGAACAGGACCTTACCATCAGAATCACCCCCTACAGGGCTTAAGAGAGGAAATCACTGTGAGAGAAAGACATCAATCAGACAAGCAGAGTATTACAGAACACAGTGAATTAATTGTGTCAGCCTCCTTGATGATACAAATTAACAAGGCCTGTTAACAGTAGAGATTGTTAGAATTCTTTCAAATCAGAAAATCAAACTAACTCCTATAATAATGCACATTCTCTTTCTGTACATGCTTGTGTGCATTTGGAAGCCAGGGGTCAATGTTTGTTTGCTTGCTTGCTTATTTATTTATTTATTTATTTATTTATTTAATTTGAGATAGGGTCTTTTACTGAACTCAGAGCTTACCAGCTGGATAGACAGGTTAGCCATCAAGGGACTTCCTGTCTCTGCTAACTAGTTCTCAAATTAGGACTGAAGTCCTCATGCTGATGTGACATACATTTAACACAGCAAACCATCTGATAACATGCACTTTTATTCTTAAAAGTAAGCAAGTTTAGGAAATATTGACTCCTAATATCAAATTTAGTCTTAAAAGGTCCACAAATTGCTCTACTTATAATCCCTGCTTCCCCATACCAATTCCCACAGAGTTGTTTTTCTCTTTTACTCCATTCTTTCTCTCTCGGGATCCCCCCTTTCCTCTGCTTCCTTTCCCTTCCCTCCCTCCTTTCTTTCCTCCCTTCCAATTTTACTCCCCACTCTTTGTTCACAATACACCCTAAATTCAGTGTTCTATGATGGGACCCAGGGAATCCTTCACTACCAGTGGAGCTAAAGGAAGTAGAAGCCGCAGATGCTGCATGTCACTACTTGATGTCATTCATGAACTTACAGAGGTGATGTCAGTATATTACCTAACTATATCACCAGGCAGGTTTTTTATGTTATGAGGGTTTGTTTGCTTTTTACATACTGATCAAATAAAGTTGAATAATAAAGCTGAGTTGTTCAATCCCTTCAGAAAGTCCCCGGTCCTTCCACTTGGGAATTTTGAATCTGAAAAGTTCGAGCGTTTTCTATGTGATGTGCTCTTTCTGAAAACATGGCTTACATGAAGCCTGGTTCTATTTTTATTGTGTGTACTCAGCATGATAAGCAGCACCTGGGAAAGCTTTGCTTGAATTAACTCTAACCTTAGCCCTCTGTTGCTCAAAGCAGTACTCTTGGCATTTTCAGAGAGACTCCTTCCTGGTCATGATTTGTTTCCTCTTGAGATTTAAACATCTGGGCTGAAGGTAAGTATATTGTATTATCCAGGTGGCAGGCACTCTATTTGTTATGTATTAGCATATGGATATGTGCCTCTACCTGAAATAGGTTGTTAAAAAATAAATATGCAACCACGCATAAAGGCTGATATTGAAGAAAAATTTAGAAGTTGGATCGAATGAAGACTTCACACATCCCTGACTATCTCGTATATTCATGCTGAAGACAGAACAGAGTATGAAGAGGAGCATGATGCCTCAGGCAATACTTAAAATTCTTGTTACTATACTATGGATTTGTCTACTGAATAGTAGGATATCTGAAGGGAAAGACCTTGCTTTGCCAGCTCACCAATACTTCTTAGCACAAGGTGGTACATAATAAGTATGTGTAAATGTTTATGAAACTTGACTTTAATTAAGACATGCCTATGTTTACTTGTTTTGAACCCTACACTAGAATAATCCATCCTTGTGTAGCTGAAAAAATAAATGTATTCTCTTCCAACATATCCTATTAGGAAAAGTAATAACAAGCATTTTGCTAAGTAGATTTTCCATAAAACATTATGCAATTCATTCTCATGAAGCTTTTTGTCTGTCACCTGGTGTGTCTTATCCTAATATGGTCAGTAATGCATTTAACAGACAGGTTAGATTTGGTTTTACTATTTGTTAATTCTTCTAGAATGTCCCATTTTCACTATCATAAGTTGCTCATTTCTTATTGGGAGCTGTGGTTCATTGAGAAGGGGAGTTCCTTTATGGCTAGTAATACTTTGGAATCCCCAGGGATGGTCCATGACAAAAGAGATTAGAATTCTGAAGTGACACCCTTCAAACCACAACTAGTCAGTCTGTGGTGTGAGTCACACACATTCTTTGTCAGATCAGGTCAGCCTGTGCTAAAAGGGGGAAAGAGGAGGAAGAAAACCTTATAAAAGTACAGAGTGCCCAACAGAAAATTCTCCAGTCATGCTTTAGAATTTTGAGCTCTAAACCACTGAAACTTTCTAATATTTAAAATTACAAGTACACCATAAATTTCCCTTTACTACACTGAGTACTTTAGTTGTGGTGTATTTTATTTATGTACCTATTCTTCAAGTTGGGTCTGAATATCTTTCTTGGACTTTTTTCTATTTCATTTTTGATTCCAAAGAGAATTTTTCCAACATTCTCGGCTTCACATTACTAAGGTACTTTAAAAAAAAAAAAAGGGGGGGGGAGGGTTTGCCTACATGTCCAGTGTGACATCAAGAACTGAATTTGTTAACAAAAGCATAAGCCATCAAATTCATTGTTAGGGAGTGTCTATGAGTGGTAGATCTGAATGGACTGGCTTCCAGAGCCAGGTATGAATGTTAACCGTTGAAGAGATTCTGAAGAACCCATGTCTCAGGTTTCTGAGATCAGCAAAAAGAAAGGGATTATCAGATTAAGTTTCTGTCCTTTCCTAAGTAATTTCCTAGTTGATATTCATGAGAATAGCTGAGCAATGCCAGGCCTTAGCTGAGGAAAGCCTTGCTTTTATTCCACACCCATGTCTCAGTCCTGACTGAAGGTCCAGTTGGCTAAGCCCGGTTGTTATGCTCCTTTTAGCACTTGTCACTTTCACAAACTTTGCTTTCATTCCATAGGACAAAGTCGTTGGTGCATAAACAATACCATATCATAGTGGAACTCGGGTTTCTGAGGGTTGACATGCCAACTCTGCAGCCTTTTGGGACCTAGACGTTCCCTTCAGAGCCATTCTCAGCTCTGGAAAGTGGGTAAAGTGATATGCCCAGTGGAGTTCTAGAGCAAAGCATGAGGACACTTGAGATGTTGGTCCCTCCCCCCCACACACACAAACTAATAAACAAATACATAGAAGCCTGGGGCTGGTGACCTGTGCCTATGGGAGACTAAATCAAGGAGATTGAAGGTTTGAGGCCAACCTAGAGTACACATCAAGACGCTGTCTCAAAAATCCAAGAGTTTCCAAAGGCAGATGAGAAATAAAGATGCTAAGTTCTCAGTTTAATGCTGGCATGTAACACTTGTGGTATCTGAGGCAAAGGGGCCAGGAAGGTTCCTAAGACTCACACAGAAGACCTGGCATACACTAGCTGCCACCCTGGGGATGTTCTCTCGAAGCCCCAGCTTCCTTATTTGTAAAATGGGCAGAGTCTTCTATAACCTGTCTAAGCAGCTTAAAGAAAATTGTGTGTGTGTGTGTGTGTGTGTGTGTGTGTGTGTGTGTGTGAGAGAGAGAGAGAGAGAGAGAGAGAGACAGAGACAGAGACAGAGACAGAGACAGAGACAGAAAGAGACAGAGAGAGAATACATTAAAAAGGATGAGATTAAAATGTGACTCATCTAACTACAAAGTTCTTGAGAGCTATCTCTTTTTCTTTCAGGAAGAAAGAATTTTTTTTCAAACCCGAGCTTCATCATTTCCTTCTGTCAAGGGTAGTAGCCCTTTCCCCGCTTTTCCTAAATGACTCATACAGAGCTTGTCACAAACTATCCTGCAGTTTATTTTCCCTCCCTTTACTTCAATTCAATTCTAATTTCTGGAGGACACAATTTCAAATCTGTACATTTGTGCTCTCGGGAGCTATTTGTGCTGTCAGGAAGCTATTCTGGGGACACCAAACCATACCACACCATGCTATACCACACACTGGTGGGAAGAGCAAGAGCCAAGTGGAACAGCAGCTATCTTTTCAAACAGGAGGAAAGAAGAATGAGAATTTGGATGAAGAGAGGAATTCTGGGATCAAGAGGGTTGCTAAGGGGCCAAAGAGATGAGAGAAGGCAGAGAGATGGAACCTTGAGGACACATATATCAAAGTGCCACAAACCTCTTTATTTCTGTGTGATAGACGAGCTCATATATTTCCTTTTTGAAAAGTATTAGTGCTTATTACAGCTGACCGCTTACACTAAAACAATTATTTCTTGACTCTTGAGATTTGCAGAAAATATTTGTTATTAATATTATATAATAATAACAAATGCAAGAGCACATGAATATAATATTTATACATGACACCAGCATGTATAAATGCCATGTATTTGCAACTCTTATTATTTGCAATACTGAGAACATTGACTAGTTTATGTCCTCATTATACCCAATTTAGAAATGAGAATAGTGAGACCTTAAACCATGTTTACAGGATGGACAGTATTAAGGAAGGATTAAAAAAAATCTAGTAATTATCTGGGAAATGCAAATCAAAATGACTCTGAGAATCCATCTTACACCCATCAGAATGTCTAAGATCAAAACTTCAAGTGACAGCACATGATAACAAGGATTAGAACAAGGGGGAACACTCCTCCATTGCTGGTGGGAGTGAAAACTTTTACAAGCACTTGGAAATCAATCTGGTGGTTTCTCAGAAATTTGGGAATAGTTCTATCTCAAGACTCAGCTATACCACTCCTGGGCATATACCCAAAAGATGTTCAACCACACTACAAAGACACTTGCTCAACTATGTTCATAGATGCTTTATTTGTAATAGCCAGAAACTGGAAACAACCTAGATGTCCTTCAACCAAAGAATGGATAAAGAAAATGTGGTACATTTATACAATGGAATATTATTCAGCTATTAAAAGTAATAACATCATGAAATTTTCAGTCAAATGGATGGATATAACTGCCCGCACTTACATCAAACGGGTTACCTGGGAGGGAAGCTGGGGATGTATGGGAAGGCGGCAAAAAGAGAGCAGTGAGACCAAGACAACATTTGCTGTTCAAGGTCCCAAGGTTTAATGGAGGACTCCAAATATATAGGCGGAGGAAAACCTTTACCCCAAAGGCTGGAAACTCTCCAAAGAACTGGTTAGGTTGCTCTGCAGGTAGCTAGTGCCTCTCAGGAAACTGCAGATCCTTGAAGAACAATGGGCTTCACCTTGGTCTGAGTGCTCCACCCCAAGTGGAGGGGCTTATGGCTAACATAGGAGTTCCTTCTCAAAGGCTGGGAGAGTAACTTCAACTTGGTCAATGACAAGTTCCTGCCAGGTGGCATGGCACCCCAATAAAGCTCTCTACAGATGGAGCCAGAAAAGATCATCTTGGGTGAGGCAATCCAAACTATAAAAGATACACATGCTATGGACTCACTTATAATTGAATATTAGCCATAAAGTATAGGATAACCATGCTATAACCCACAAACCCAAAGAAGCTAAGTAATAAAGAGGGCCCAATGGAGGTCACTGGAATCTCACTGAGACGAAGCCTAGAATAATCATGGGTGGAGGGCAGAGAGAGGAAGGGAACTGGGGTGGGGAGGGAAACAGGAGGGACCAAGTGGAGGAGGTCAGAGGAATAGAGTAGGAGGAAGAGTATGGGAAAAGAGGACTGGAACTAGTGTGTCAGGGACATCTCTGGTATGAGCTAGAAATCTAGGACCATGGAAACTCCCAGGAGTCTTTGAGGGTGATCTACCTAGCTATGGGGGATATGGAATCTGAAATGGTCATCTCCTGTAACCAAAAAAGGCTTCCAGTGGAGGGACTGGAACACCAGCCCAAGCACAAATCTTTAGATCCACAATTCGTCCTGCCTGCAAGATGTGGTAGGCATAAAGATGGAGCAGAAAATGAGAAAACGGCCAACCAGTGACTGGCAAAACCTGTCATCTGGGAGGCTTCCCCAACAACTGATGGAAACAGATGCAGAGACTTACAGCAAAACCTTAGGAGGTGCTGGGAGAATCCTAGTGGGTTGGGGGAGGATTGAAGGAGCCAGAAGGGTCAAGGACACCACAAGAAAACATACAGAATCAAATAACCTGGGCCCATAGGGACCCACAGAGACTGAATCTCCAAATAGAAAGCATACAAGGGATGGACCTAGGTCCTGGCACAAATAGAACAGTGGTGCAGCTCAGTCTTCCTGTGGGACTCCTAACAGCAGGAACAGCGGCTGTCTGACTCTGTTTCCTGCCTTTGGATCCCTTTCCCCAATCTGGGCTTCCTTGTCTAGTCCCAATAGGAGAAGCTCCACCTAGTCCTACTGCAGCAACTTGATATGACAAGGTGGGTTGATATCCATGGGGAGAACCAAAAGATGGTAGGAGGGGAGATGAGAGGGGGATACTGGAAGGAGAGGAGAGAGAGAGAGAGAGAGAGAGAGAGAGAGAGAGAGAGAGAGAGAGAGAGAGAGAGGTGAGAGAGAGAGAGAGAGAGAGAGAGGAAGATGCAATCAGGATGTAAAGTAAATAAAAAATAATAACAATTCAAATAATTTTAAGATATAATTGACAATCAGTTAAAGTTAGAGCTTGTGAGTCTTAGATGGCCTCAGCACAACTACCTGCTTACCTTAGCTGGGTCCTGCAGCCTGGAGTAGTTGGCTGAACTTAAACCTCAGTGGTTATGGGTCATTTCCTTTGTGTCCCACCAATGAATCAGGCAACAAAGGGATGATGCAGTCTTGAATGGAGATAGGAAACAGATATTAAGATGAGTGATTGTCATCGGGCCTTGGAGTGTTTGAGACACATCACACCATTGGTTGTGCCTTGTCCCACCATCTGTGGCTAAGTATCTGAATCCTGGCCCGTTCAGTATTTCCTGAATCTTAACTCCGTTCATTAGGCGGACTCAGAACTTGGGGGTGAGCGTGGGGGGTGGTATTGGTGAGAATCCATGAGCCTGCACTTGTAAAGCCCAGTTGGCTATTAGGACTAAAGTGGAGAGAACATTCCTTCCAAAGAGCTGGGGTGTTGGGGTGGAGTTTAGGGTATTGGGGGTGGGGTTTGGGGTGTTGGGGGTGGGTTTTGGGTGTTGGGGTTTGGGTTTGGGGTGTTGGGGTGGGGTTTGAGGTGTTGGGGTGGGGGTTGGGGTGTTTGGGTTGGGGATGGGGGTGTTGGGGTTGGGGTGTTGGGGGTGGGGTTGGAGGCACAGTCCCCTCAAACCTTTGTTACTCACCTGGAGATCAGGGACAGTGTCTTGGCCCTAAAAACAAAGTCATTCCCTTTTCCAGAGCCAAGATGGTTGGGAAAGATAAGAGAGTTTGTATGTTTCTAGTACAGGGCAAAAGGGACACACAGTGATGATAATTAACTTGGGAAGTGTTTGATATCATCAATCTGGAACTCCAAGATTTGCTTTCAGTCTGTCAAAACAGCTTATGAAAATTGTGCTGTTTGAAGACGGACCATGGGATCTTTTTGAAAGAGCAGATGAGATGGGGAGAATGTTGAGAGCGAGGTGGCTGCCAACATAGGCAAAAGGGTGGCCAGACCTGCCTGGCGTAAGACAGATGCTTGACAGGGCTCTGTGTTGAGTGCTTTTCTACTGTGGCAATCACAACACATGACAGAACTTAAAGGAAGATGAATTTGTTTGGATCCTGGTGTCAGAGAAGCTTCACTTTATCGTGGTAGCTGTGGTGGTTTGAATGAGAAGATCTCCTAGCAGGCTCCCAGGTCCCCAGTTGTTGCGGGTGTTTGGGTGGAGGTCTAGGAGGTGCATTTGTCCTGGAGGAAGTCTATCACTTAAGGTGGGCTTTAAGGTTTCAAAGCTTTGCACCATCCCATGCACTCTCAATCTCTGTTTTTTGCTTGTGTTTTATGTGTAAGCACTCAGCTTGCTACCATGTCTGCTTCCCAGTGACTGTGCTTTCCTAATGATCACATAGCATAAGCTCTGGGACCATGACCCAAAATAACCTTCTTTGTTTTTTGTTTGTTTGTTTGGGGGATATGAACACATTTATTTTCATTGAACTGAGGTATACATAATTGAAATTTTTCTCAGCATGAATGTGTCTTTTTCTCAACATTCCTCACTTGACCATTAAATTTGTACTTTTCAATATGTAGAGATAACAGTTTTTTGCAGCAATTTCCTACAAAGTTAAAAATCTTCCATATTGGAGAGAAGCTCAATAAAGCACAGGATATTAAAAAGGAAGGTGAAACCACAAGATATTCTAAGATGGAGGCAAAACATTCCCTCCAACAAGGAAATTCACTAGGCTCAGGAAGTAAACAATTTGGATATCCCTGAAACTGAACATTTTTTTGATATATTTTTTTTATTTTCTATATTTTTTGTTTACATTCCAAAGGCTTTCCCAGTTCCCCCCTCACCATATGTCCTATAAGTCCTCTTCCCTCAGCCCAATCCCCACCCACCCCCATTTCTCTGTTCTGATACTCTCTTACAAAACTGGATCCAGTCTTTTCAGGACCAGGGTCCTTTCCTTCCTTCTTCTTGGGAATCTTTTGATTTGCTAATTGTGCCTTGAGTATTCAGAGCTTCTGGGCTCATTAATATCCACTTATCAGTGATTGCATTTCATGTGTATTCTTTTGTGATTGGGTTAACTCACTTAGGATGATATTTTCCAGATCCCTCACAGGAGGAATGGATACAGAAAATGTGGTATATTTATACAATGGAATACTACTCAGCAATTAAAAATAATGAATTCATGCAATTTGTAGGCAAATGGTTGGATCTGGAAAATAACCTTCTTTCATAAGCTCTCTGGCCATTTTGTTTTATCAATGCATCAGAAAAACAAAGAAATACAGGAAAGGCATGGGTGCAAAGCAGCTCCGTCCCTGATGACCTCTCACCAAATACATCAGGATGCATATAGAACTGACTTATCAGGATATTCTTCAAAGTCCCATGCCTAGTGACCACTTTCTGCCAACCAGACCCCACTTCCTAAAGCTCCACAGCCTATAAAATAGTGCCACAAGCTGGTGACCATTCAACCCATGATTCTATGGGAGGCTACTTTGGGTAGAGAGACTCCCAAATTGACTGGGGATAAAGTTTGGACAGTGCCATGGTGGATTCTAATTCAAAACTGAGTTGATCACACTGTTCAGAGAATGGGGTGGTAGCAATGTAAAATATAATATTTCCTGTTGATATTTTCTTCAAGAAATAGTACTTGTGTACAAAGCGTTAGGGAGACAAAGTGAGGATTAAGGGGGAAAAGGTTAAAGGTTTGAGTTGCAAGTGGAAGTGGGTCAGGAGGAAGAGCAGCTATCCCTGGACAGAATCACAAGACTGGACTGTGGATCTTGAACTGTACTGCAATTATCCAGGCACCCCAGAATAGCCTGGTACACTTCAAACCCCACATCTTTCCCAGAGCACCTCTGCTTTCGCTTTTTTTCTACATTGGATTTCCACCATAATACACTGTTCAACACACATCTAGCTCCCATTGTCACTGGTGAGAAGTCTGGTGTAATTTTGATAGGTCTGCCTTTATATGTTACTTGACCATTTTCCCTTACTACTTTTAATTTACTGTCTTTTTTTGTGCATTCAGTGTTTTGACAATTATGTGACTGGAGTAATTTCTTTTCTGGTCAAATCTATTTGGAGTTCTGTAAGCCTCTTGAATGTTTATGGGTATCACTTTCTTTAGATTAGGGAAGTTTTCTTCTATAATTTTGTTGAAGATATTTACTGGCCTTTTAAGTTGGGAATTTTCACTCTCTTCTCTACCTATTATCCTTAGGTTTGATCTTATTGTGTCCTGGATTTCATGGGTGTTTTGAGTTAGGAGCTTGTTGCATCTTGCATTTTCTGACTGTTGTGTCAATTGTTTTCTATGGTATATTCTGCACCTGAGATTCTCTCTTCTATCTCTTTCTTGTATTCTGTTTGTGAAGTTGGTGTCTATAACTCCTGATTTCTTTCCTAGGTTTTATATCTCCACGGTTGTCTCCCTTTGTGAGTTCTTTATTGTTTCTATTTTTAGGTCCTGGATGATTTTGTTCATGTCCTTCACCAGTTAGGTTGTGCTTTCCTTTAATTCTTTAAGGGATTTTTGTGTTTGCCCTTTAAGTGCTTCTACTTGTGTACCCGTGTTCTCCTGCATTTCTTTAAGGGAGTTATTTATGTCCTTCTTAATGTCCTCTATCATCTTCATGAGATGTGATTTTGAATCAGAGTCTTGCTTTTCTGGTGTGTTGTATCCAGGGCTCACTGTGGTGGGAGAACTTGGTTTTGATAATGCGAAGTAGTATTGGTTTCTATTGCTTATATTCTTGCCCTTGCCTCTCGCCATCTGGTTATCTTTTGTGGCAGCTGACCTCGCTGTCTCTGACTGTGGCTTATCCCTCCTGCAAGACTGTGTGTTAGTACTCCTGGGAGACCAGTTCTCTCTGGGAGGAATCTGGGTATAGGAAGCTGTGGCACAGGGTCAGCTCCAAGTTTCAGACAGAAACTGGAAGGATCCTGTTCCTTGGTTCCTGTGTCCTGATGGCTCTGGATGGGTCCTTCTTTTTCTAGGAATTTTAGTAGAAGTGGTGGTTTTACCTGTGCTCACAGCTGTGTCAGCACTCCTGGGAGACTAGCTCTCTCCTGGCAGTATTTGGGTATGGAAAGCTATAGCACAGGATCATCCTAGTCCATTTATTATTAACAACATAGAGTGGGCTTTATCTTCTGACTATGGTTTGAAGTCTACGTTGACAGATATCAAAACAGCTATACCAACTTCCCTTGACAGATTGTCTTCCACCCTCTGCTTCTCAGTCTGTAGTGTCTTTATTGGGGAGGTGTGTTTCTTAAAACCAGCTGGCAGTTGAAGATTATTAATCCAGTCCATCAGTCCTCATCTCCTTGGAGGTCATTATATTTAAGATAATTATTGAAAAATATTTATTAAGTCTTATCATTTTTGGTTGCTTTCAGATTTTGTTTCTGTGTCCTGATATGTTGGTTTAGATAGCTCTTCCAATTTTATCTGGTGATCTAATTGTCCAGTCTACTCTTGATGGCCCAGTCTTCAGTACCACCAGGAAGAAGATAAATTGCCTTTGGCAGTGACTTCTCTTTCCTTTCCCTTCACAGGGAGTTCCATGGTGAAAGCTGTGTTTGGTATTCTCATTGACCTTGGTACATGTCTTTTTCTTCTCACTTTTCAGAAATTCTTCCATGTGTTGTTAGATTAGCAAAGTTCTTCTGTTTCGTTCTTTGAAATGGAGTCTAATTTTTCTTTCTGCGGGTTCCTCTTTGATGGGTCAAAGGAGACTTCTAGCCCACTCTCTTACCTGAAGTCCTCCTTACTTAGAAAAAAATCATTCCCTGTTTCATTCTAGGGCTTCAAAGTGCCCAGTGCATTGCATCATTCAGCCCTGCTCAGCTACTTCAGGCTACCCCAAGAGAAGTAGACTTCATTATTTGTTTGTTGTTTTGTTTTGTTGTTTTTATTTGTTGGTAATACATTGGGGTTGAATGCTTTGGACAATAATAACACAGTACACAGAGACCTTTCAACCCTAGCTGCTCAGATTCATCTGGAAGGCTTGTTCAAATGCAGCTTTCTGGGATCCACTCCAGAGCATCTGACTTAAGACTATGATAAGGCTCTCTAACCAGTTTCAGGTGATACTGACACTACTGATCTAGATCAGCACTTCAAGAAACTGCTGCAGGAAAAGGAATTTATTACACATATTGAAAAAAGGCATCCCAGGAGTGGTGAGTCAACTGCTAGCATATAGCCTTGGTGTTTAGTGAAATGACACTCTACTCTAGGAAACTTCCTCACTGAATGAGAAAAACCTCAGGCAAATCTAAAGTGTTGGATGATCTACAACACCCGAATAATAATTCCAAAACTATCATAGATTGTGAAGAGGGGGCAGGAAGATAGTAAGATCCAGAGGATAAGGGAATTTTCCATGAGATTGTGTCTCCTAGCAACGTAAAGGGTTGCATTACACTCAAAGTTCCACCCTAATGGCTACCTAAACAACAAACAGACATGATAAAATGGAAGGGGAAAGACCATGAGGCCTCAACCGTACATAAAGAACCACAGGCAGCTAAGGAATGCTGAGTGGGAGAAAGTCTTCCCCAGGAAAGGGCGCACCAATTAGTTGCGCAATGTCAAATGGTCAGCCCTGAACACACGCACACGCGCGCACACACACACACATACACACACAAGTAGATTGAGTTTATGTATTTAGGAATATATTCCAAAATACATATACATATACATATACATATACATATACATATACATATACATATATACATATATATATATATATATATATATATATATATATATATATAAAAGAGTTTGTTTTTAGTACAAAGAAAATTTTATTAGGACAAAGAATTATATAGCATTTAACTTTTTATTTTTGTGATTATGTGGCTTTGCAGTAAATTTTAAACAATTTCCTTCAAATATATGTAAGCACTGTGCATGTGCTAGGGTTAGTTTTATTACTAGCTTAATACACCTTCAAGTCACCTGGGAAGAAGGAACCTCAACTGAGAAATTGCCAAGGTCGAATTGCCCTGTAGCCATATGGTAAGAGATTGCATGACCTTCAAGTTGCTTTTGGTCATAGTGTTTGCCATAGCAACAGAAAGCAAGCAAGAGCAGCCAGCATAATATATATGTATACGTGTATACTTATACGCATATATGTGCTTATCTACAGGTCTTATGGAAGACAAAATAGCCAATTCCTCTGTGTTTATTATACAAAGCAGTCTGTCAATGGAAATACAACTCTGGATAAGAAAGATTCCTGCTGCAATGACTTAATGAGCTTCGTAGAAAAATTTAACCCTTTGAATGCATCTATCTGTAAACCAGGACAACTGTCATTCATATTATCTGCTTTTCTTCTTTCTTACAGTTTTCAGTCCCAAGAAAATCCACTAAATAATCTAAAAAAGAGTCAGGTGTTTGTTTGTTTTACTGGGTAGTATAGATTTGCTGGTCTGTAGTCATGGTGACCATATCTCAACAGCTTAGTTTCTTCAATTCTCTGGATATCCATGGAAGTTTGAAGGTATCCATATAGTGTGCTTGTAGGAGATGAGGAAGTGGGTAGGAAGGCCCAACAACTTCCTGTAAATATGTGTGAGTTAGTTGACCAGCATTCTCATTATCCTTCCAACTTGGTTTTAGGTTCTCTGAACCATTTTAGCATTGTCCTTTCTGGTTATTGCTAGGATACCTACAACCATTCAAAATCATGAGTAGTCAACACAACTTCTGAGGGAGAAAAAATATATATACCCCATTTATAATTACAGAGAATTGGTTTGGATTATTTATCTTTTCTTTTGAAGTGAATTGATGATACATTTGTTGGAGCTCATTGGCGGGCTAGAAGCACTTCCAGGGTGTAACTCTGGTTCAAATGAGAACTGTGAAGGAGAAACTTAGATATATATTCTACCTCTCATCCTAGTCAGGACTCCTAGGAGCTTAAACTGCAAGCTCAAAATATGAACCCTATAATCCAGACTCTTCCTAAATGAAATAGACATTCAGAATAGTCAACTAAATTGTAACTAGCAGTAACTGGAAGCTGTAAATAGCTGTAACTGTAAACTGTAACTGGGTTATATTTAGGTTTCACTTTAATGAACCTACAGAGACACAGAGAAGATTCAAGGTCACAAAATCTCAGAGGAATCAGACTTTTAAGTTGGGTTCCTTGGCCCTAGGGAAAGGCTCTAAAAACCTCCTGTCTCTTTTTGATTGGAAGATGAAAACTCCAGCTTTGCCCAGCCTATCTTGTCTAGGTACTGTCATGATCGCCTCTGACAGCCTACAGGTAGACTGTCTCATCATTTAGCTATACTGACCACTCTAGTTTCTAACCCAATTTCCAAAACCATTGCCATTACAACTGGCAAATATTGATTATGCTTCTTTTCTATTCTGGACAGCTATTGAAGCTAGATACCCAAGCAAGCATATTAACAGAACCCGAAATGGGATTTAACATGGGTCAAAGTAAAGCTATTATAGACAGACCAGCAGGAGCCATCAGACCTTAAGGGAACACTTATAGTACAATAAACTGATTTCAGTTCTTACTCAGTTTTTCTCCAGTTTCCTCCCCAATTTGTTCTATCTGGGACAAATCTAAAGACCAGAGATTTGAAATTCTGTCAGAAGGATGGGATCAGGTGCTCAAAAGGGAGAGATTCTTTTCATCCGGTCAATAAGTTATATATCGATGTTTTAGTCAGTATACGCTGCTTCCCTGACCCAAGAGCTTTAGCTGTTCAAATCTATTCCATTCCTTCCTGCAAGGCAGCAATCTTCTACTCTGTGTCCTCTGGTAGCCTCTCCTTCTCTGTCTCCGTGTCTGAGTCAATCACTAACAAACAGCTGTTGCTGAGGCGTTGCTGTTGGCGTGTTACCTTCAAAAACTCCCTCCAGTCACAGGAGATGCCTCTTCAAGAGCCTGGATCATCATCGAGACAAGAAGTGGCTTTGTTGCCATAGAGACCCAGTAGGATGAGTTATGTTTGTTTGCTTGCATCACTCCTTCGGGGAGTGCGACAAAGACTCTTCTCTACGTCATGCATAGCTGATGTTTGGGAGGTTGTGGGCAGGCTCTTCCTGTGGGTAAGCTTTAATCAGCTGATTAGTAGTGATAGTATCAAGACTTGGGTTTGATACGTTAGTAGTGACAGACATACTTCCACAATTCATAACACAGTGTCCTCTTTGAGAGTCACATTGTTTTGGTTGGGTAAGAAAGGACGGCATTTACTAGGCTTGGGAGGAGGGTTTGCCTTCACATAAACACATAACTCTGGCAGGGCTTGTCACCACAAACCGTCTTCTTCTGATTCTGATCTTGGCTTTCTGCATGCCCTTTCTGGGTTTGCATGCCCTTTGGCAAGTGCAGCAAGGGCTGTTTTCTGTTTCTAGACTTGTAGACAGCCACCCATATATGTTAGCTGTCACTTTTAACCAGATACCAGTCCGGCTTGCTGCTGCTCTTTCATCTGTAAGTGAGGAGTCTTAATTCATTTGTCTACATTCCCATAGGATTCAAAACTCTAAAACGGAAAGTAAGCAGAAATGAACACCTCCATTCATTCCTAGGGCCTGAAAAAAAAATCAGTAGTGACTACATGAGACGTGCAGATTGTAAAACGGCACTTGCTCTTTTCTTTATTTGTTCAGAGAAAGGAGAGGAAGAAACCTTCATAGGAGCTTACCCAGGCAGAGGGCATCTAAGCTGAGCGCCTATACTTGCAATACAAAGGATGCATCTTCTCTGTAAGAAACCCCCTCTCCCAGATGGCCAGTCACTCCTGAAGCTCCATTTGCTCTCCCAGAAAAAGAAACTCCACTATTGGACCCAGTAGGGATTCTCTGCATTGCTAATAGGAAGCATGAGACCCTTCATATATAGTCTGATTATAAACTCTGGCCTTAATATTGTTTCTTCTTCCTGAAAGGGTCTTCCTCTCTGCTTCGCCTGAGTTGTGTCTGCTCACCTGCACATGTTCTTCTTGCTTAATGTAAGTAACTCCTCAACAGTATCGTCCTATAGCAAAACTAATAATATTGGTCATGAGTTCAAGGCTTATCTCCTGTGGACTGTATGTTCCACAAGGGTAAGGAGCAAGTCTGCTTCTCTTCAACTCTGACACATAAGAGACTCTCAGAAAATTTCAAAGTAGGGAATGGACATGAAGGACACTTCCTTGTTTCCTCTTTCCTTTCTTTTTTTTCCCTTGTAAAAGAAGCATTGCTGAAATAAGTTTGTTTTATGCATGACTAAGTGTTCCCATTTTGGAATTCAAAAAAAAAATATTTTCTGACATTCAGTTCTTGGAAGTAGAATTACTAGGTCAAACATCTTGTAAACATCTTGGATTCCCCTTGAGTAACAGCACATTGCTTTCCAGAAAGATTTGTCCTCTGACTGACCAGTTGAGCATGATGTTGCCTACACCCTTCTATACCTAACAACAATGTTAGAAAAAAATAGTAAGTGGGTCAGCTTGGAAAAAAAGAGAATTTTCTTACTGCCCAGCCTTGCCTTTCAAGCACTGAGGGAGACAGTTATCACCCTATCCTATTCAGAAGTCCTCTCTTGTGTGTGGTTGGGTGTCTTTTATCAGATCTATTTTTTTTTAATTTTCTTTCTTCTTTTCTTCTCTTTTTTTTTTTTTGGACATCCAGTCTTGCCAAGTAATACCATACCTGGCTTTTAATAAGTTTTATAACTGTTTACAACTTTAAATGTTAGAATTTCATGCATTATTTGTTTCACAGACCTCCCCACTTAGATATTTGTATTTTAATTATAGCATCTCTTTCACATTCAGTATTTTGATGTTTTTATGTGGTCAGTTCCATGCTCATCTCCCTTAGGATTTCTCATATACCTTTCACATTTATAGCACTCTTCATCCTGCACAGTAAAGGAAATGTTTATCTACTTTCCCCTGACATTTACATGCTTTGAGTTCCTTCGCTGTGTTCTTCTGTGAGTACATTTATCTACAGATGCACTGTAGGTCTCAGCCACTGAGAATTTAATCTGATATTGGCAGTAGGCAAAGAGTATCTTTTGCCAAAGATTGTTTCAATATAATTTGTGGGAATAAGTCTTTTCTTTCTCAATTATTTGAGATGTCAAATATCATTTGAGCTTATATTAAAAGTCACTAGTAAGACTTGGTGGTTCACACCTGCAGTGCCAGCATGGAGGAGGCTGAGAGAGAGGACTAATGTTAAGTACAAGGCCAGCCCGGTCTATATAAAGAGTTGCAGGATAACAAGAGATATAGAACAAGACCCTTACACATAAAAGAGCAGCAACGAGCTGGACTGATGTCTGGTTAAAAGTGACCACTGGAATATACAGTTATCTGTAAGTTTAGAAACAGGAAATGGCACCAAAGACCAAAAAAAAGAAAATAAGTGTCACTCTTTAGCTTGGCTTAGTGGTTCACATCTCCAATTGGAGCACTTAGGAGGCTAAGGATTAAAAGTGAGGCCAGCTCGATTCACCCTACTCACCTCCTTTCCCTAAGACCACTATGATTCAATGGCCTTTCTTCGGTAGAGACATGAGAAGAGAGGGTATTTTGTTTTCCTGCCCATTTTGCCCGCCTCTGCTCCAAGGCCTCCCTGTTTAACAACCAGTAAGCCTCACGATGCCGTGACATCTTGGGAAAATCTAATACCTGAATTCGGTAGAAGCATGGTAAACTGCCATGACAGCTCAGCAGACAGGCTCAGTCTTGAATACAGATGAGTTGTCCTGGCCTTATCAAGGCATAACTTTCATTCATCTGATATTGGACTCTTCATAAAAAAAAAAAAAAGTGCACATCCAACCACTGAAAAAATAAGTTCTGTGGCAAAAGACAGTCTATCTCTAATCTTTCCTGATGTGTCAGAGACCTGAGTTTCCATGGTGATGTTTTTTTTTTCTTTTTCACAACACAGTTGTACGAAGCTGGGGGAATGCCACTATTAACTAAGACAAGAGTCAACAGAATGTTCCCTTATAGGAAGCCGCTAGCCACACACTCAGCGAGGTGGCTAGGGGGAGGTATTTGCTGGTTGGTCCTCTCTCTTCTTCCTGGCTTACTGGATTTTGAGCCAGTTGTACAGTTTCATAGGTCTTGCAGGTTGGTCCCTGGAAAACTTGGGACCTCAGAACTTGACATTCCTTAGATGTTGTCAGTTTTCCTTGGCCATATTTTCCATAAATCAATCTTGGGAACAATATAATAACTGATTGTTTTTATATTTTAAGGTACAAACAATGAGAGCACAAAAGTCTTCTTACTTTACTAAGTCATACTTTCTATCTAAGTTTTACTGCATTTAAATAGAAGCTTTGTGTTGTGAGGTATTTGTTGTTGATTTGCTTGGTTTTTGTTATATTTTGTTTCTAGTCTTGTTTTGATGTTGAGATAGGGTCTCAAGCTATAATAATGGCTAGTCTAAAACTGGTCATATAGACCAGTTTGGTTTCAAATGCACAGAAATAAACTTGCCTCTGCTTGCTAAGTGCTGGGATTAAAAGTGTACACTGCCATGCTTGGGATATTTTGGTTTTTAAGATAATGTTATGTGAACCCAGGCTGGCCTCAAAATTGCTATGAACTTCTTACTGTCTTACCACCACCTCCCTAACCCCGGGGTTACAGGTGTGCAAAACCACATCTGGCTTTAAATGGGGCCATTTTAAGTGTATTTCCACAACCCTCCCAAAAAATGTGCATCTATGATATTCGTTTTACTTAGGGATGTTCTACGTGTGTGTGTGTGTGTGTGTGTGTGTGTGTGTGTGTGTGTTTGTGTCCCATGCTGGCCTCAAATCTAGTGATCCTCCTGCCTTGTCTCTGAAGTGCAGGAATTCATAAGTAAGAGCTAAGGCTGGATATATGCTTTAGAATGATTTAGTTCAACCTTCACTTGAAACTCAAAATCTCTCTCCTACCTAAATCACACATAAGTCTAATTAATATTCATTTTATTGATTTTTAAAACTCTATTAAAATTTCTGCCTCCGAATATGTGTTAGGAAGTAGGGTACAAATATTGCAAATGTTTCAGGTCTAAGCTTTAATAGACAGCTCTGACTGATCCTAGCTGAAATAAGGAGGGTCTGCGCTCTAGCATTCCCGTGTCTCTCTGTCTCCCTAGCTTTTCTTCAGTGTTCCTCTCCTTCCCAAAATAGTCATCATCTTTCAAGATGCTTCTGACCAGTTTGTCATGAGTCTTGCCTTCATCCTGTTTCCTTCTCAATGAAGGCAGAGGTTCTTATCTACTGAATTTACTAATGCAGTCCAATGTCTGTCCCCTAAGTAAGTACTTGGTCGGTATTACTGAACTCCGTTTAGTTATCTGATGGCCACATGAAGTGGGGAGTTGAATCCTTTGGCGAACTCATATCATCAAGGACCTTGTTCTTCGGCTCTTAACTCTGTGGTTTTATTTCGGCGTTGACTCACTCCTAAGTCAGACTTCCTTTACAGTTAGTTCCCAGCTGCCTCTTGCTCCTTATCTTGTTAGTCAACATGGTAGAAGGGAAATCGGGACTTTATCTTATATCCCAAACAAATATCTTGAGACTCACTCTGTTACAGCCACTATAGCCTGGAGTATATAATGGACTGATGGCTTACCATCCCTGAGATAGAATCTTGTGGAGCCCGGAACAGGAAAGAGAACCATAGAGAATACATATTTACTTCGCTCATCGAAAACCAAGAAGGTCAATGGTGATAAGGAACAAGAGTCTCCTCCATTCTATCTTTATGGCAGTTGGGCACAAAAAAATAGGTTATACTCATTAGGCAAATTTGAGATTTCCTAAGGACCAGAGAAATCATCTCCTAAAAAGATTCAGGAAACTGGTAGTATGATGACCTCAGAGAAACTGTTGCTACCCTGCTTGTTCTGTTGGGGTGACCTTCTGGGGCCTTAAAAACTAAGCAGTCACTCATCTCTTCTTTCTTTCTCTGCACAGAACACAGCAGACATGGATACTTCTGTGCCTCTGGAGGCTTGTTTTCAAGGTAAGCAGTCCCAGAAACAAGCCCAGCGTCCTGAAGTCACGGAAACTGGTGCCTCCCCTGCCCTTCCCCAGCCTTGTATAGCTCTTATCAACCCTGCAACAACTCCAACAGAATCTTCCTTGGATCTGTAGCACAGTGGCAGGGACATCCTACGTAAGTGGTAGGATGTGGTACTGCTTCCTAGGTTACACACCAAGTCAGCCAGAACACTAGCAAGCGTAATTCCCTCTGCAGGACGGAGTGGGTAACAATAGGAGTGTAAAAATGAATTGCAAAAGGCCTGTTCCCACAAATTCTCCATCTTGTGC
This sequence comes from Apodemus agrarius, assembly GCA_964023405.1. Taxonomy (NCBI): domain Eukaryota; kingdom Metazoa; phylum Chordata; class Mammalia; order Rodentia; family Muridae; genus Apodemus; species Apodemus agrarius. The sequence continues at coordinate 14,084,922 of OZ030027.1, forward strand.
TACTATTAAAATAAGCCTGGTGGCCCCCAGTCACTCTTCCTATGTAAAGAAATGTGTACACAGTCTTGGTCTTTCTCACACACTTTGGAATTGTTTGAAAGGATTATATTGTGAACGTTATTCTCTGATTCAGGGATTATCTTTCTTCCTTTTCTTGTCAGAGGCATATTGTACTTTAACATAGTATCTTCTTGCTCTTGGTTGTTGCTTCCAGCACTGCACTGGGTGCTCTTACATGTATATCCATCCATATGTTTCAAAGTATATCTGAAGACTAAGTTCTACCATGTGTAATTGCTGGGCCAAAACTATATGCTCTGAAATTTTCAAACAGTTGGTTCTGGTTGCACTTCCACTCCTAAGGGTTGGTGTGAATATTTCGTCTCTCCTTGGAGTTGAGTTAAAAAAGGTATGATTGCTAAATCTCCTTCTAGTATTAACAGGTCTCAATTCTAAGAATCTCATCTTTTCTGCCCAGTGGCTTCTTGAGACTAACTTTTATTTTAGGTTATTGAAATGAGCTCTCTATTTAGGAGCAAGTCAGAAAGAGAATGTCTGAAAATGAAAAGGAAAATGCAACTGAAAATGATCACACTTCCTGTAACTATCAAGAAGGGTAGTGGGTCATGCCAGTAATATCACTGTAAACTCAATACTCAGGAGGTGAGACAGCAGGACTTCTGAGAGTTTAAGGGCAGCCTGAGCTATAAGTGAGTTGAGTTCAAGGTCAATTTGGGCAACATAGTAAGACCCTGTTTGGAGAGAGAGAGGTGGGAGGAGATTCATGTTTGGAGAGAGAGAGGGAGATTCAGAATGGACTGATTTCACATCATAAAAAAGAGTGAAAGTGGAAGGTGGACTCACAGGGTCAGTGAACACAGGTGTTTGATCCAAAAGTGTAAGTTGCTTATGGAGATACAGGAATTCTCTGTAATGACTGAGAGGGGGCCGTTAACCCCACCCATAACTTTTGAATCAGTTTGTGTTATCAGCTGTTTTAGTCAGAGAAGAAAGATGGCTGAATCTGCCTAATCCTTAGCTGGAGATCCTACCAGGAAAATTCAGGGTGCTGCAGAAGTTTGTAGGTGACCAGGGTGGTGGGGTTCTCCCTCTGAGTGAAGGCTGAAGTCTATAGCATTTACCTGGTTAATAGTCTAGTTCTGAGAGCTAGTTCTCTGAAGTTATATTTAAGTACCCAAGGTACAAGAAATTGCTCTCACCCTTTTGTTTTGAGAAAGTCTTGTTAGATATTTCTGATTGGTCTGATACTATGTACCCCAGAGTTAGACTTGGAACAATCCTCCTGCTTCAGTGCTAAAGTTACTAGATTATTCCATTTTGCCTAGGTTAGTTGGTTCTGATTTAATTGAAAGATTTATGTGTGTTTTCTTTTAAATTCAACTGATAATGTTGATATTTCTTTCTTTCTAAGAATAGCTGATTCAGCCCTAAAGACACATATTCAGTAATTCAGAAATGATTAAGATGTGGGGCCTTCCTAAGTGAAAGTCAGCAGACTATCTTTGAAAAATGCATATGAGACAATTGTCGTAATTTCTCCTAAATAAAATGTTTGAACCTTGCTATTTAATTTAGTGATACTTACAGAACCTCACCCTCTGTTCCCAAAATATCTTAACTTTTATGAAATGAGCACTTGAAGAGGGTCTCTATACCACAAAGTCTTGGGTAAGGAATATAAAACTAGAAATGTTTTTTATTTAAGCAGCATAAACAAAACCACTATAAACACACATCAAAATTTCTTCACTACAGAACTGGGTGTGGTGGTCATTTCTGGAATCCCAGGATTGGAAGACTGAGGTAGGCATATCACTGTAATTTCATGGACAGCCAGAGTGAGATTCTGTTAGAAAAAGGTTTTTTTTTCCTTCAAAATAAGACCCCAAGAATAGCATCAGTGAATGCTAAAATGCTATGCCCATTCTTTCCTTTTTGAGGTTAAAGGTTCTGAGCCAAAATACTTTCTCCAACAGCAACTTGTAATATTGGAGACACATACTAAGATATTGAAGTAATAATGTATTTTATTTTGTTATTATAAATTGTGTTATTAATATAATACCATATTATATTTTATTATTATCTTCTATTAGCCCATTCTCTTCTAATGAGGGACAGAAAGGGAGTGGATCCAGTGGTAGGGAAGGTGGGAAGAACATAGAGTAGAGTAAGGGAAAAATCACAGCCATGATGTATTATGTAAGAAAAATATCTATTTTCAATAAAAGAAAAAAGTAGAAAGTAAAGTTTTATCAGGAAACAAAAGTAAGGAATGCCTACATATACTACAGAGTGAATCATTATATGTATGTGATCTGAAATTCAGAAGGAGCTAGTATAACGACACAAAAGGCACAGGTTAAAAAGGCCAAACTTGGTCATGGCGGCCCATGCCTTATATTTTGCTTTTCTTTTTCTTTTTATAAATCTATTTTTTACTTTTGGTTTTCTTTAATTTATTCACTTATTCACTTTACAGATCACAGATTCCCCTCCTCATCTCCTCCCAACCCACCCTCCCACCCCTTTCTCTCCTTCTAGTCAGAGAAGGAGAGCCCCCACGCCCTGGGTACCAACCCACCACGCCACATCAATTCTCATCAAGACTAAGTGCATCTTCTCCCACTGAGGCCAGGCAAGGTAACCCAGGTAGGGGAAAGGGATCCAAAGCCAGGCAATAAATTCTGAGCCGGAGACATCTCCCCCCCCACCCCCAACACACACACATGAAGATGAAGCTGTACATTTGCTACATATGTAGAGCCTAGGACTAGTCCATGCGTGGTCTCTGGTTGATGGTTCAGTCTGTGAGTGTCCATAGACCAAGGCTAGCTGTCTCCATAGGTCCTCTCGTGGTGTCCTTGACTTCTCTGACTCCCTCAATCCTTCCCCTACTCTGCCACAAGACTCTCTGAGCTCTGGATAATGTTTAACTGTTAGTCTTTATATCAGCTGCTGGGTGAAGCTTCTCAGATAACAGTTGTGCTAGGCTTCTGTCTGTAAGCAGAGCAGAATATCATTAATACTGTCACGGGTTGACTCTCTTAAGTTGGGCCAGTCATTGGTTGACCATTCCCTGAGTCTCTGCTTCATCTTTATTCTTGCATGTCTTGGGTCAAAGGTTTTGTGGGTGGGTTGCTGTCCCCCTCCCTCCACTGGAAGTCCTGCCTCTTCAGGCTTCGAATCCCCCTCTGCTAGGAATCAGAGATAATGTCATCTCTAGATCCTTCCAGGAGCCTCCCTGGTTCCAGGTCTCCAGCTTATGCGAGAGATGCACCCCCCCTTTCTCGCAGCCCCCTCAAACCCTACCTCTGGCCCTCACCATACCTAATTCCCCACTCTGCTTCCCCTCCCAACCCAGTTCATTTTCTCCATTCATTTTCAATGTCTATTTTATTTCCTCTTCTGAGGGTAGCCTGGCTATCCTGTACTTTATGGTTAATATCTACTTATAAGTGAGTACATACCATATGTGTCTTTCTGGGTCTGGAATACTTCAATCAGGATGGCATTTTTGAGTTCCATTCAGTTGCCTGCAAATTTCATGATGTCCTTGTTTTCCTTGTTTTTAATAGCTGAGTAGTATTCTATTGTGTAAGTGTACCACATTTCCTTTATCCCTTATCTTCAGTTGAGGGACATCTGGGCTGTTTTGAGTTTCTGTCTTTTACGAATAAAGCTACCGTGAACATAGTTGAACAAGTGTCCTTGCAGTATAGTGGAGCGTCTTTTGGGTACATGCCCATGAGTGGTATCACTGTGTCTTGAGGTAGAACTATTCCCAATTTTCTGGGAAACCACCAGATTGATTTCCAAAGTGATTGTTTCGTTGTCATCTGAATTTTTGATCTTGGCCATTCCGATGTGTATAACATGGAGTCTAAGTCATTTTGGTTTGCATTTCCCTGATAACTAAGGATATTGAACAATTCTTTTTTTTTTCATTTTTATTTTCTATATTCTATGTTTACATTCCAAAGGCTTTCCCCTTTCCCATTTCCCCCCCACCATACGTCCCATAATTCCTCTACCTCCCCAACTATTCCCCAATTATCCCCCCCCACACAATTTCTCTGTTCTGGGTCTATAAAACTGGATCCAATCTTTACAGGCCCAGGGTCCTCTCCTTTCTTCTTGAGAATCATTTGACTTGCTAATTGTGCCTTGAGTATTTAGGGCTTCTGGGCTCATTATAATATCCACTTATCAGTGATTGCATTTCATGTGTATTCTTTTGTGATTGGGTTAACTCACTCAGGATGATATTTTCCAGGTCTAACCATTTACCTACAAATTGCATAAGTTCATTATTTTTAATTGCTGAGTAGTATTCCATTGTATAAATATACCACATTTTCTGTATCCATTCCTCCTTTGAGGGATATCTGGTCTCCTTCCAATTTCTGGCTATTATAAACAAGGCTGCTATAAACATAGTGGAGCATGTGTCTTTATTGTATGCAGGGGAATCCTCTGGGTATATGCCCAGGAGTGGTATGCCAGGGTCCTCTGGAAGTGACATGCCCAATTTTCTGAGGAACCTCCAAACTGACTGGGTTTGTAGGTGCCGGTCTCAGGTTCTCATAGTAGGCAAAGCTTGGAGAATTTCCATACTAAGGGCCAAAGTTTCCCAAAAGAGTTAAACAAGATAAAACCCCTGGCTATTAGCAAATACACAGGTGAGAAGAGCAACACTACATCAAAAGTAAAGACTCTCCTGAGACACACAGGTACTATCCCCTCCCCCTGAGGAGTCCTTACAACTCAGCTCTCTATTTCATCATTCGTTTTGTCTTTCTCAAAGAGAGAGAGAGAGAGAGAGAGAGAGAGAGAGAGAGAGAGAGAGAGAGAGAGAGAGAGAGAGATTGTTGTCCATCTCCTCCACCAGGCATAGTGTGTGTGTGTGTGTGTGTGTGTGTGTGTGTGTGTGTCTTTGGATATCAGCCTGTGTGTCAGATTGGTGAAGATCTTTCCTTTCTGTAGGCCACACTTTTACTCTGTTTGCCTTACAGAAACCTTTCAGTTTCATGGGATCCCATTTATTAATGCTAATCTCAGTGTCTGAACTGTTGGTGTTCTGTTTAGGAAGTTGTCTTCTGTACCTATGGGTTCAAGGCTATTCCACACTTTCTAGTAATTGAGATCTTTGATTCACTTGGATTTGAGTTTTGTGTAGGGTGATAAATATGGACCCATATTCACTCTTCTACCCACAGACATCCATGTGACCAGCACTATTTGTTAGTTTTGGTATCTTCATAAAAAAAAAATCAAGTGTCCATAAGTGTATGCGTTTATTTCTGGGTCTTGAATTCAATTCCATTGATCAATCTGTCTGCTTTTATGCCACTATCAAGTGGTTTCTAAGAGTATTGCTTTGTAGTAGAGATTGAAGTCAGGAACGGTGATACCTCCAGAAGTTCATTTCTTGTACAGGATTGTTTTTGCTATCCTGTGTTTTTTATTTTTCTATATGAAGTTGAGAATTGCTCTTTCAAGGACTGTAAAAAATTGTGTTGGAATTTTGATGAGGAATGCATTGAAGCTGTAAATTGCTTTTAATAAGATGGCCATTTTTGCTATGTTAATTTGACTGATCCCTGAGCATGGAAGATCTTTTTATCTTTTGATGTCTACTTCAGGTTTTTTCTTCAGAGACTTTATGTTCTTGCCATATAGGTCTTTCACTTATTTAGTTAGAGTTACACTAAGATATTTTAGATTATTTGTGTCTATTGTGAACTGTCCTTCTTAGCCTGAATCCTTTCTTAGCCTGCTTATCATTTGTATAAGGGAGAGCTACTGATTACTTTTTTAATTTAGTTTTTTTTTTTTTAGTTTGTTTTGAATCTAGCTAGTTTGCTGAAGATGTTTATCAGCTGTAGGACTTTTCTGGTAGAATTTTATGGATCACTTATGCATACTATCACATCATCTGCAAATAGTAATACTTTGACTTTCCCCTTTCCAATTTATAACGCCCCGATCTCCTTTAGTTTTCTCCTTTAGTACTATATTGAATAGATATGGAGAGAGTAGACAGCTTTGTCTAGCCACTGATTTTAGTTGAATTGCTTTAAGTTTCTCTCCATTTCATTTGATTCTAGCTATTGGCTTGCTATATATTGCGTTTTTGTGTGCTTGGGTGTGAGCCCAATATCCCTGATCCTTCCAAGGTTTTCATCATGAAAGAGTGTCGGATTTTATCAAAGGCTTTTTCAGCATCTAATAAAATGATTATGTAGAGTTTTTCCTTTCAGTTTTTTTTTTGGTGGATTTCATTGATGTATTTCATATGTTGAACCATGCCTGCATCTCTCTTGTTCATGGTAGATGATGTTTATGATCTGCTCTTGGATTTGGCTTGTGAGTATTTTATTGAATATTTTCGCATCAATGTTCCTAAGGGAAGTTAGTGTGAAATTCTTTGTTGAGTCTTTGTGTAGTTTAGGTATCAGGGCGACTGTGCTCTCATAGAAAAAATTTGGCAATGTTCCTTGCATTTCTATTTTGTGGAACATTTTAAAGAGCAATGGTTTTAGCTCTTTGATACTTGCTAGAATTCTGGGCTAAAATCATCTGGCCCTAGGCTTTTGTTTTTTCCACTTGGGAGACTTGTAATGACTGCTTCTATTTTCTGGGGGTTACAGGTCTATTAAAATTGTTTATCTTGATTTAACTTTGGTAAGTGGAACCTATCAAGGAAATTGTCCATTTCCTTTAGATTTTCCAACTGTGGAGTTTAGGCTTTTGAAGTAAGACCTAGTGATTATTTGGATTGCCTCAGTGTCTGTTGTTATATCCCTGCTTTCATTTCTGATTTTGTTAATTTGTGTATTGTGTCTCTGCCTTTTAGTTAGTTTGGCTAAGGATATGTCTATCTCATTTATTTTCTCAAAGAACCACCTCTTGGTTTTATGGATTCTTTGTATTATTCTCTTTGTTTCCAATTAATTTATTTCAGCCCTGGGTTTGATTATTTCCTGCTATCTACTCCTCTTGGGTGTGTTTGCTTCTTTTTGTTCTAGAGCTTTTAGGTATGCTTTTAAATTGCTATTATGAGATTTCTCCAATCTCTTTATGAAGGCTCTTAGTGCTATGAACTTTCCTCTTAGCACTGTTTTCATTGCATCCCATAACTTTGGGTTTCTTGTGCATTCATTTTCATTGAAATCTGCAAAGAATGTTGAATTCCAGCCTTAGTGCATGATGGTCTGATTAGATAAAAAGAGGTTATTTTGATTTTCTTGTATCTGTTGAGATTTGCTTTGTAACTGATTATATAGTCAGTTTTGGAAAAGGTTCTGTGAGGTGCTGAGAAGAAGGTATATTCTTTTGCGTTTGGGTGAAATGTTCTGTAGATATTTGTTAGGTCCATTTGATTCATTATATCTGTTAGTTTCATTATTTCTCTGTTTAGTTTCTGTCTCCATCAGTCCATTGGTGAGAGTGGGGTGTTGAAATCTCTCATTAATGTGGGGTTCAATGTGTGATTTAAGCTTTAGTAAAGTTTCTTTTACAAATGTGGGCACCCTTGCATTTTGGGGAGTAGTAGTTCAAAATTGTGATATCATCTTGGTGGCATTTTCCTTTGATGAGTATGAAGTGAACATCCCCATCTCTTCTGATTATTTTTGTTTGAAAGGTTTTTTGTTTGTTTGTTTGCTTGCTTGTGTTTATTTTTTGTTTTTGTTGTTTGTTTGTTTATTTGTTTGTTTTTCTGCTCCAGGTTGCTTCTTGGTGCCATTTGCTTGGAAAACCGTTTTCCAGCCTTTTAATGTCAATCTTTCTTTCTGAGGTGTGTTTCTTGTATGTGGTAGAATAGATCCTTTTTTCCACATCCATTCTCATAGACTGTGTCTTTTTATTGGGGTACTGAGTCCATTGATGTTGAACAATATTACTGACCAGTGATTGTTCCTGCTGTTTTGATGTTGTTGGTGGGAGGGGGTGTGCATCCCTTCTTTTGGTTTTACGGTGTAGGTCTATGTATTTCCTTGCTTTCTTGGATGTAGTTAGGTTCCATGGGTTGGAGTTTTCCTTCTAGTGTATTCTGTAGGGCTAGGTTTATGGACAGATATTGTTTAAATTTGGTTTTGTTGTGAAATATCTTGTTTTATCCCTCTATTTTCACTAGAAGTTTTGTTTGGCATAGTAGTCTGGGCTGATAGCTGTGGCCTGCTGGGGTCTGTGAGATATCTGTTCAGGCTCTTCTTGCTTTTACAGCACCTGCCGATAAGTCGAATGTAATTAGGATAGGTCTGTCTTTATATGCTACTTGGCCTTTTCCCTTGCAGCTTTTAATATTCTTTTCTTCTTTTATACATTTAGTGTCTTGATTATTATGTGGCAGAACCATTTTCTTTTCTGTTCCAATCTACTTGGGTTTGGTAAAGTTCTTGTGTGTTTATAGCCATCTTTTCTTTTGTTTGAGGACATTTTCTTCTACAATTTTGTTGAACATATTTTTTGGGCTTTTGAACTGGGAATCTTATCTCTCTTCTATTCCTATTATTCTTAGGTTTGGACTCTTCATGGTGTCCCAAATTTTCTATGTGCTTTGTATCAGGAACTTTTTTGATATAACATTTTCTTTGACCAATGTGCTTATTTCTTCTTTTCTATCGTCTATACCCGAGATTCTCTCTTCTATCTCTTATATTCTGTTGGCGATGCTTGTGTCTGTAGTTCATGTTCTCTTACTTAAGTTTTCCATCTCCAGGATTTCCTCACTTTGTGTTTTCTTTATTGCTTCTATTTCCACTTTAGCTCTTGAACATTTTTATTCGTTTCCTTCACTTCTTTGATTGCATTTTCTTGAATTTCTTTAAAGGATTAATTCATTTCCTCTTTGCTTATATTGTCTTTATAAGACTGGATTTAAGGTCATCTTCCCATGCTTTGACTGTGTTAGGACATCCAGAACTTGCTGTGGTAGGGTATCTGGACTCTCGTGTTGCCACATTGCCCTGGCTCTTGTTGGTTGTGTTCTTGGGTTGGCCTTTAGCTAACTGGTTGCCACTGGTGTTGGCTGGAAGCTCCTAGTGCTGACATGACTTCTTCTGGAAGCAGGCAGAGCTGTGGGACTGCTGCTTACCTCTGCTTGTTGTGCCCTAGGTGGAACCAAATGTCCCTGGGGTACCACCAGCCTCCTCCTTGGGAAGGGACTGCTGAGCTGTGAGCATGACAAAGGAGCTTAGGGGGCAGAGCACAGCTCACCTCTGCTAGCTGTGGCCCAGTAGAATTAGCAGACTGGAGATGGGGGCGGGTCTAAACTGAGTGTTTCTGGGGCCTGGAAGGCCTCCTCCAGAGGAAAGGCAAAGGAGCTGGAGTGGGGAGCAATGTGCTCTAATCTATTTCCACATTGTTGTTCATCACCAACAGAAGTCAGGACAAGAGCTCAAACAGGGCAGTAACACAGAGGCAGGAGTTCATCCAGAGGCCATGATGGGTGGGGTGTGGCAGTTGCTGCTTACTGAATTGCTCCCATCATGCCTTTAATACCAGTACTTGGGAGGCAGATGCAGGTAGATCTCTGTAAGCTGGAGGTCAGCCTGGTCTACATAGTGAGTTCTAGGCTGTCTACACAGTGAGGTCTTGTCTGAAAAACAAATGATTACAGGGACTCACAAGTTTTCCTCTGACATTGACTTACATATGCACACAGAGAGTGAAAACATAAATAATGTAATTAGCATCTCAAATATTTTTCTTGAGTCCAGGTCCCTATCAGTAGCCCAGGCTGTACTCCAGCTCATGATACTATTGCCTTACAAATGTGTATCTCAATTCCTGAAACTTTAAATTATTATGTGGAATTTTAATTATTTTTGGTTTAGGCCAATTTTGAGATATTTTGTTAGATTTGTATTAGTTGCATAAAATAATGGGTTTCATGGTACTGTTTATATATATATTATATATATTATATATAATATATATTTATATTATTATAATAAATTATATGAACAGCAATAAAATAAATGAACAGCAATTATAACAATATTATATCATATTATATTATACATTATAATATAATATATATGTGTATATATATATATATATATATAATGTACTCTGGTTATGTTTATATATTTACCCCATTACCTTCTTTTTTTTCCTCTCTACTCCTGGGGATCCCCTTCCTCCTGCTAAATATTTCCCTTTGGCATTCATATCTTTTAAAGAATCTAGGTTTCACATATGAGAGAAACACATTTATTTGTTTTTCTGAAATTTGGGTTATTTTGCTTAACATTATTATGTTCATCTTCCAGCTCTATCTACTTTCCTTCAACTGAATTTCATTCATTTCAATTTTTCTTGGTTTGGTTAATGTATTATGCATGATATGTGTGCCCTTATACCATAGTGAGTCTGTAGACGTCAGTTCTCTTCTTCCATTATCTGCTGATAGGCACTGAAGTTGATTCTGTGTGGGTGATTATGAATTGTGCTTTGACCAGTTTTTATCCGAATGTTCATGGCTTTCCTATTACATTAACTAGAAAGAGATTGGACCTGCTTATGTGACATAGCTTGCCTTCCTACTGCATTAACTAGAAACAGGTTGGACCTGCTTATAGTACACGTCATGCTCCTTCATCTGTGGTGATAACAGCAAATTATCTCCTGATTCCCACTCTCTCCTTTCCATACTTTTGACTAGATTCATGGCTACATAGAAAAGGATAGTGTTTCCCAGCCTCCCTGGATTTGGGTGTGTCCAAATGATGAGCTTCTCACTAATAGGATATATAAAAATGTGCCACGTACATGGTGATTCTGGAAACTTTCCTTTTCAGAAGAATGGTATGTACTGTAATATCTTCCTCTACTATTTCCTTTTTCTCAATGCTCCTAATATAGGACAAATGGTGGTACTCCCGTAGATGAGAATTTTTATTATTGTAGCTTTAGGAGAGGTGAAGAGAGGAAGTTGAAAGTGACCTGTGCCTCCAGTGACTTTAAGGAACAGCAATTGTGGACCAGACCTAGGTTCCCACCTCTGGGCGTCCATTTTTAAGCCTATTCCTGCCTTTTATTCCTTTGATGGCCACTGCCTGATGCTCATTACCAAAACCCCTGATGCACATTTTTCTGAAGTCAGGACGAGGCTATATGATTAGGTACACCTTCCAGTAAATGGATAGGATTGTTGTGATCTCAATCACATTTAAAAAATTTTCAAGCTTGGAAGCTTGCACCTGCTTACATTACATCTATGTCAGTAGCTGAGGTGGTGGTGTCCAGTTTAGGCTGGTTATGAGTAATTTAATCACAAGTGATACTGAATGCTGATAGAGTACTCCAACTTTGTACACTGAGTCTCGAAGGGCTTCAGGTGTCCAGTTCTTGGCCCCTGCTTATTCTATTCGGACCAAGAATGAAAATATAATTTCCTGCCATTTAACCTTTAGTTTGCCTGTGTTTCTTTTCTAAATATTTTTCATACTGCGTGTCTTTGAAGGAAGAAAACTTTAAGCCATTATTTGGGCACTGCTGCTGAGCAGACTTCTGGATAGGTCACAATTGAAGACAAGACACCAACACTGCTTGTTCTACTGTCGTACATGGGGGAAAAGTGTGTTTTTATTTTTCCACATTTACTGGGTATATCATGACAATGGTTGACTCTCTGCAAAAGCATTTGGTGAGGAAAAGCTAACGTCACTCCCTTCTCCTTTTTAATGAGAGCACTCTGAACCCAGAACTAACTGATCAGTAAGTTCAGCAGCCATAGCAGGCAGAGCTGTTTCCCTGACTCCTCCGACTTCCAGCTTTAACTCCCCCACAGCTTCTTTCCAATGGCTTCCCCAGGAAGTTTCCTACTTCCTATTTCAAACTCATCCCGAGGACCCATCTCCCCCCCTCCCCCCGTGGTTCTCAAATTCCTCTCAAACTGAACTTGCATCATCTCAAATCCCAGAATGAGTACTTGGGTCATTATCATTTCAGCAGAGCGCATCCCCGAAATGAGGACCAGAGGAAGGACCCTTGATGAAAGGGGTTGCCCGGGTAAATGATTCATTGCCTACGGAGATTGGACTTTCTACAAATGTCATCTTCATTCTGGGATGTAAGAAACTGATTGTCCCGTCTTCGGATGTATCACCAGACGCTGAGGAACAGTGGCTCTACTTGTGAGATGGCAAACGAGAAGAAATGCAACAGCCTCCCACATGGTGGGTGGTCCGATAGCTCAGGCTACACTCTGTCCCGGGTTGCCTCAATGAAGAAGCAGCTTTACCAGTGTACAGCAGTGATGTGACTCAGGGCAGGGTCAGCTGACTGATCAGGAAGTCACCTCCAGCTGCACCGACAGATGGGAAAGTCCACAGTAGATTGAATGTACTTTTTAAGGAAAGGAAATAAAGAAGACACTCTGTAGCTAATGGGTTATGTCACAAGGTTAAAAACCCCAATTACATTTGATAGTCTTCTGTGAGGCCCTCGCCCAGGAAGGAATTGATCGGTCAAGTAATTATAATACTGTTCCCAAGCTATCTAAGTATGTTCCAGTCATTAAGTAAATAAAGGCAGTTTTGTTTGGAGGAGCTTTCATTAGCCTGGGTTTGGAAGTAAATCAGCCTCTGTTGCCTTGGCAAAGATCACCAGAACAAGATGGTAAGTGGGATATCCTCCTTCCCAGAATAGATGTTTGTATTTTAGAATTCATCCTTTGATTTAAGCATTCAAGAACTTAATGGGTCTGTCCCATCTTCTTTTATCATCCATTGAACCCATCTGAGGAGCTAGGAGGATCTGTGAGGCCGTTATGTGAACCGTGAACCTAGAATGATACTGTACCTTAAAGAGACAGAGCCCATAGATAAGTAGCAAGGTTCAAATCATTAATCTCAACAATTACAGCAGACAACCAGACGTTTGAGTGGGAGGCAGGAAGGTAAAAAAAGACTCGAGATCCCAGGGAAATTCCTACAAAGATCTTAAAACAAAGAGGCCTCCATTTCTTCCACTGAAATTGGGCGCGGGAAACGCCTCTCTTGCCATTCAGATTAAGAAGCGGTGTGAATGGCAGTCTAAAACACAGATCTCATGAGAAATTCATTGTTGATAGTGACAAAATACTTAAGGAGAGTGATCTTGCATATCCAGATACAGTTTGAACTGAGGTGTTCATTTGCAGCCATTGGTAGATTAGGAAGGAGAATTGGAAGTGGAGTGCTAATGACAGGTATCTTAACGTGCTTGTGACCAATAAGTCTGTGTATAATCCAGACTAGGACCTTACTAGACAGTGGTTTCTCAGTGTAGTGAGTGCAGACGCAGGCTTTGTGAGGGCCTTTGTATTTTCCTCGCAGTGAAAAGAGTGAGTTCCCAGTGTTCTAAATGAACACTGCATTCTAACCCTGACAAATAGCCCTTGGAGTAGCTCTGGAGAACACAGTAAGAAGCAGTGTGTCCTCTGAAGGGAGCGTCGAGATTTACAATGCCACCTGATAGGCATTGCTTCTCATTTGGAAAGTGGTAAGGCAAGAACCCCTACCCTCACCCCCTTAGCCTGTTGATGGAGAAATTATTGGCTTGCAGAGAGGCCAAAATGCACATGCTGTGAATCAGATGATAGGCAGGAATGAAACAAAAAGGCGAGCACCTCTATTTTCTGTTCTGAGCTGTCTTGCCCAGAGCTCCTGTTTGCACTGACAACAGGGATTTTCCCTTGGAAAATTCCATGTTTCCCCCCTAGGCAGCAATGTTCCTTTTATTCGAATAAATAAATAAATAAATAAATAAATAAATAAATAAAAATATTCAGTTTATTTGAAGTGTTTGCCCTTTCCCTAAGCAGGTTCTCCCTTTCCTCCTCTCTTCTCACAGTCTCTGATTTTTCTTTTGTTCTTTTCTCCCTCTCCTCCCTCCCTCCCTCACTCCTTGCCTCCCTCCCTCCCTCCCTCCCTCCCTCCCTCCCTCCCTTCTTTCTTTCTTTCTTTCTTTCTTTCTTTCTTTTCTGGACGGGATCTTCTTACTCCACAGTCCAGATTGGACAAAAATCCTCCTGACTTAGTTGTGCAAGGTCTGAGTTTAGAGACATATTATTACAGCAATTCAGTTTCTCATCTCCTAAGAGTTTCTCTTTCTCTTCTCTGGTTCTGTTCTAACATAGAACTGCATATCAGGTGGAAAGAGCAGCCCTAGATTCCGGCGTTGCCTTCAGAGGATCCTTACTTCTACGATGAGTCTCTCCATAGGCTCTGGGACTGCTCGTCTCCATGTATATTGCTTATGGTACCAGAGTCCCTTGTTGCTATCAGGGGTTCTATATGTCCACCCCCAGGCCTCATCCAGAATAACAGCATCTTGGCTTTGTATCCCCATGCTCCCTGGTTCCCACCCTCCCACAGCCAGCCTGCTTGCTTCAGTGGACAGAACCTTAGAGGCTACCCCATCCTCAAGATAGAAGAAAGTCTGCCACAGGCTGCCTAATTTCCTGGCTCCTGTTGATTTTAGGCTGTTCCTCTCAAACTGCTCTAACTGACAGACACTTTGAGGTTTGGCCATGGCTCTTTGCCCTGCCGCAGGTCAATGGAAGTCCTCCAGCGTGCGAGCAACTGCCCTCCAGCAGCCCTCGAACGACTAGCTCAGCCTAGTACACACCTTTCTTTTTCATCAATGAAGAAGAGTATTTTCCAAATAGAATAATGTGTTTGCTATTTTCCTTGCCTTTGAGTCTGGATCTTTCTATACAGTACAGAGTAACCTTTAGCTCACATGTATTCCCATACTGGCTTCATGCTTACTGACAATGATCCTCCTGCCTCAGCCTCCCTGGTTCTGGGAGTGCAACCACGTGTTGTCGTGCCTGGCATATTTTAGAGCGTTGTCTGGTTCCGAGCTTTATGCAAAGTAGTGGCTCTCTTTACATTCTGCCCATTGGCTCAGTGAGACCAACTTGTAGGAAGGAGAAAGGAAGCCACAGGCACGGAATGACATCATCTAAATGTCTCAAATTGATTCCCGTTACAAATGTTTAAAGTATTCTGGCAGTTGTGACACTGCCCGGGAATGGGCGATGCTAACATCAATTCCCTGCCTGGGAGGGCGCCAGCGGTCTCCTGAGTCATTCCAAAAATATGCACTCAGCAGCTTTCTCGCCCCAAACATGGGAGAAGCATTACCAAATTGCATGCGATTGCATGTCCTCACATGCTGTTAAAATACACTTCAGGTAAACCATCAGATATAAAGAACAGGACAGGGATGGAGTTAAAATTATAGTTTTCCCAGACAGTAAGAGGTCCTAGAGTGGATAGAGCAGAATAAGTGCGAAACCAGCAAAGTGTTTCACCTGGAGCTGGACCTTAGAGGCTCAGGGACCTGGAAGGGAAGATGTAACAATGTATGTAAGAGCAGTTCCTGAGGTGGAGGAGGAGCAGATGGACCTGCTCTACCTTGGTTCAGCACAACCTGACTTGCCACACATCAGAGGACAGCGTGTGTATTCAACAGAATTCAGAAAAGCATACTTTCTGTGAACGTACAGCGTTCTTACATTGTGCTTTTGCTGCTTTGATTTTTAGTTTTTATTTTGTTGGTTTTCTGGAAGGTTGAGACTGATAGGGAGTATTCAAGGAGGTTTCGGTTGGGCAAATCAGCCCATGTTCAGTGATGGTAGACACTGTTGTCATTTCTACCTGGATGATCGACTGTCAGCAAGTTTCATGAATAGTGTACATATGTCATCTGGCTTAGGAACAGAGAGACATCAGGAATCGCTCACAAACTGTCTACCAGAGCTTTGTTACATCGAGTTAGTAGTCTTATCCCTGCAAAGTCAACCAGATACTAAATTCCAGTCTACATGCAACAAACTAATGTGGGGGACATGTTTTTAGTTTAAAGCTTAGATTTTGAAAGTCTTCAATTATAGGAATTTAATCAGTAACCTGCCTTGTCTGCAGTAGCCGCATCTTACTAGATGTGACTGTTTCAATTTTAATCTTAAGTAATTATAATAAATTAGAATGTTTTTACTTATACATTTTAATAAATTTATAAAATATTTTTAAAATTTTACATATCCTCTATTCACATTTTCTTCTTTTTTGGAAACATGGGTCTCACTGTGTTACCCAAACTGGATTTGAAGTACTAGGTTCAAGTGATGTGCCTGACTTCGAATCCCAGGTATTTGGGACTACAGGCACACACCATGGTGCCTGACTAACCACTAGACACATGTTAGTGTTACTAATGGTGGGTGATCACGGGGATGTCTTAGTGTGCTGGCACATAGCCCTAGGCAGTGACATCGGAAAGCGTCTGCACAGGTTTTCAAGCAACAGTGTCATCAGCAGGGTTCAACAGCCCAAGACTTTTTATCGTTGGTTTCTTTTTTAAATAAATTGTTGAGCAGTGAGACAGGCTGAGAGGAGGGGTGTGTGTGTGTGTGTGTGTGTGTGTATCGTCTTTCTCAGAAGTTAACTTCCCAATTTGCTCTCTTCACTCCAGTTCAAAGTCTGTTAAGTACAATTGAGAATTTGGGAACTTCAAAGGAAGCACCAGGTCATTGGTCCTGTTTAAACACTAGCAGCCAAGGGCTGTGTTATTAGATGTTTGACTAAGTCAGCCGTTCCCCACGCATAGCAGAGACCTAGGCACCATGCTAGGCTGGTAGCCAGTCCTACTGAGGGTGTAACCTCGGGTAACACGATTCACTTTTGGTACAAGTGAATTGACTTTCACTCCCGGCAAATTGTTTGCCCTCTCTGATCGTTGCTGTTATGCTTTTGGGGTAGAATGTGTGCAGACATGTGCATAGGTTCATATACACAGGTACATGATATTTGGAGCATGATATGAAGCCAATTAAAAATATTCTAATTTGGTTTATCTTACTCTAAAAGTTCATGTAGGTTAGGCGTCGTAAATGCTCCTAATCTCGGTACTCGGGAGCAAGAGACAGAAAGATCAACACAAGCTCAAGACCTGCCTGCACTACATAGTGAGGTTAGCCAGGACTCCATAGCAAAATTCTATCTCTAGAAATTAGAAGAAAAAAAAAAGGCGGGGGACAGTGGTAGTGAGGGAGAGAAAGAAAGAGCTTGAAAACAAAACCCAAAAAAAAAAACAAAAACAAAACCACCAAAGCCAATGAACATCAGAGATTTTCAAAACCAAAACTTTCTGCTTGAGTTATAAAAATCATAAGATCACAAACTTTCAGAAATATGCTTAAACGTCTAATAAAATTTTGAGATGCATTTTTAAGGTCCAGAGACACGCCAAATAGATAAATCTTAAATTGTCAGTAGCTTTGACGTCTTTACAAATAATAGGAATCAAATTCAAAGACAAGCAAATGCCAGGATAGATTGTATTCTTGAAAAAAAATCGCTGTTTTACTTGGCACCAAAAAGAACAAACGGAATTGGCAAAGGTAAGTGTAGCGCAGCTTTTAAATGAAATGTTAGTGTGCACAGTTTGATAAACGAAAGGTAAAAACATCATGATGAAGAATTCAATGCATAGAAATAAATAAAGGCTATAATATTGAATAGGCTTGTTGTCTGTTTGAGAGGGCCTTGCTGTGCAGCCTTAGTTCATCTGCTTACACGCTTGCTGTGCACCCAGGATTCCTCTCAATCCCTAACCCTGTGATTACAGATGTGCCATCACGGCTCACAGATAATGAAAAATGACAAATTTGGTGTAAGTAGTCTAAAATATTCAAGTAAAATAGAATAGTTAAGTTCCTTCCCTCCCCTTCCTCTTCTCTTTCTTTCTTTCCTTCTTTCTTTCTTTCTTTCTTTCTTTCTTCCTTTCTTTCTTCTCTTTCTTTGTTTCTCTTTCTTTCTTTCTTTCTTTCTTTCTTTCTTTCTTTCTTTCTTTCTTTCTTTCTTTCCTACCTCCCTCCTTCCCTCCTCCCTTTCTCCCTGTACCCCTACTTCTTTCTATGAGTGTTGTTACCCTTAAAAAGAATACCAGCCATGCATTTTTAAATATGACATATGTAGATCCACATAGGAACTATAAAAAAAATCCACAAAAGAGTCAAAGCTTGAGCAAAAATTCCTTCAGTTGTTCCTTTCTCAATTTTATCCATTGTTGAATGCCAGTGATGCATGTATCTTACTTCTTCTACTGACTGTCAGCTCTAGCTGGTGATGGCTCTTATAACTCACCTTTATAATTCTTAATATGTCTGTCACTGTAAATTATTTTTGCTTTAAAATTTAAGATTATATCTGTACTATCAAATGCACGCGCACGCGCGCGCGCGCGCGCACACACACACACACACACACAAACGAGGCAGAGACACAAAAATATCATATGTAGCCAGACTGGCCTAGCATTCACTATGCAGCCAACCTTCAACTCACAATTTTTCTCCTTCTACCTCCAAGTGCTGGGATTATAGATATGTGCCACCACATCCAAATACAATGAAAAAAAATTGAAATAACAGAAGTAAATGGCCTGGAAGAGAATTCCAAAGCATTTGGATATTAGTATGCAAAATTCAAATAGTGTAGTCTACCTTCCCATTTCAAAGGTGACCACTGTGATGTTTAGATTCTGTGTCAGACAGTTGTAGATAGAGCAGACTGGCTCTCTTACGCCTTCTAGATTTTTTTCTCCTCCATCTCCATTATTCTGAAATAAGAAGACAGAAAATGAACAACAGCCATGTTTGTAGTGAGAATCTTATTTTCTAAAAAAAAAAAAAAAAAAAAAAAAAAAAAAAACCAGATTTGTTTTTAATCCCAGGAGTGGGATAAGAGGCTGCTTCACAGCAGGTGATTGTGATTTGCCTCATACACTAGCAAAGGTGTGATCTTTGCTAGTGAACGGTAGTTTAATTCTGGGGCATCTGGAGAGGGTATAAATTCCAGAGCCCCCAAGGTGGAAGAGGCGCTCCAAAAGGCTGTTGTTCCCAGTTTCTGTCATTTGTCAAGTGTTTTGGAGCAAAGAGAAAAGGAGTAGAAGTTGGAGATTTCCTGAAGATGAAGATTGGACTGACCCCAAGGTACACGGTGTCCCTAATCAGCAGAAAGTAGTCTATCTTTTTGGCTAAAAGAAATCTATGCTGTCTTACCCTTCTAACCCTCTTTCTCTCCTACCTAGCACTTGGGAGCTTGGAAGGGATTAGGGTCGAATAAGGGTTGGAATGGTGGTAGATATAAAAACACAATAAAATAGCAGAAAGAAAATATGCCAACACATATTTGTTCCCAAATTAACTTCTTGAGACATGGCTTCTATATAGCCCAGGCAAACCTTAATCTAGTAAATAATTTCTAAACCTAAATAGGATAATATGATTCCAGACAGGAATATGAACTGTAATGTGTGTCAGAGAATAGTAGCAGTCAAGGGTCATGAAGTCTGTGTGTGCCACTGGGTTTTCTGAAGGATGAGGCTTGGCTGCAAAGATGGTTTAGAATCCTCCTCCTTGAGGAACTATTTCATTATGGAAAAAACTATTTTACTGGACTGGAAACAGAATGAATGTCCAGATCTCAGGGCAAATCAGATAAACGGTGGGGCAGTGGGAAGTGTTCCATAGGGCAAACAGTGACTCACACAACTGTGACAAACGATACATCTATGTACCTTCTCCCCCCAAAACAATTGATAATGAGAGGGAAAATAAGAGATTGACTAAGTGACAAGGAAAATATCTTTGTATCATTGGGCTGGGCATAGCAAATGTAAGGTGCTTCTGTATCCTTGGGTATGTGCCTAAGATTTAGGACACTTCCAGTTCCCCCAAAGATACAGAGAGAAGCAAATAGGAGACCTCACTGCCAAGGGTATATTATACAATTCAGACCTTGACTGGCTTGCTTTCTGTGGTGTTGGAGCTAGGAGGGTCAGCATGGAGGTTACTGAAGGACATAGGACACTGGGCCTTTGAGAGATAAAGAGGTTGGATTAACCTTTCATATTAACTGCTGTGTTGTCATAATACAGCAGGGGTTTTCCCAGGGGTAGAATGTCCTTAGGGTTCCTATCAGGAGATCCTCAGGGCAGCTTTTGACCTTGGCAGCCATACAATGGCAAATGAAGTGACCAAGCCTGTAGTAGGCTTGTGGTAAAAAAAAAAAATGAAATAAGATCTGCTAACCTCCAACCCTCTCCCACCTTACCCAGACACGGACTTGAAGGTTAATTTAGGAGGAGTCTAAGCAGTGGGCTTAATAACTCAAGGCTAGACAACAAAAAATGTGATTAAAGTACTGTTCTAGTTTAAGTATAAAAGGTCCCCCCACAGGCTCATGTATTGATTACTAGGTCCCCAGATACTGTTGCTATCTTGAGAGGTTCTGACGACCTTAAGATGAGAAGCCTTGCTGAAGAAAGCAGGTAACTGGAAGTGGAGCTTGAGAGGCTATGTCTGGTCCTTCTCCTTCTGCTTCCTGCCTGTGATAGTTAAAAAAGACTCTTTTCACCTGCTCTCTATGCCATGATGTTTTGTCTTACCATGAATCCCAGAATCAGCGGCACCAAAAAGGGACTAAAATCTTTGAAACCAGGAGCCACAATAAAATTGCATTCAGCAAGAAAAACAACACGTGTTCCCAGAAATATAACATATGCTGAGATTTTTATTATGCCAACACATGATTACTACAGGATTCAACAGAACACGGGAGAAGTCAACCAGGGTAAAGTGAGTTTCCTCCTCAGAGCTTCTGTCTTACTAGAGCTACCTTGGTGTGGAAAGAGACAACAGGTATGACTAGCATGCATCCAGGTACAGCGGAAAAGTGTATGTCAAGTTTTTGTTTTCAGAGACTAGGTCTCATGTAGCCAGAGACAGACCTTGGACTCCAGATCCTCAATCTGGATAATATGCTGAGTTCTCAAGCATGAAAGATATCATTTCAACTTGCATTTGTCTGCCATACACCGAGAAGCAGAAACCATCGCAGTTACTTGCAAGCATCAGTACTTGTAAGTACCGATGAATAAATACTGAACCTGGGTTGGCATCTGCATAGAGATGCCAGGCTTGGAAGTCTTGCAAATGCTTTCCCGTTTCATGTATAGAGCCAGCTTCTTCCAGCAGTGACCTAACTTGGGAAAGGAGACACTGGGTCTCATGATTCTTTGTCTTTCCTAATGTGCTGGTGAGATAGCAGATCTTTGGTGCGTAGTTACTTGCTGACTGTGGGAAAGAAATCGTGCTTTGGGCAGCGTGGAAGGAAGTGGAGACAGCACCACTTCTGGGATTTTCTGAAAGTACAGACTGTTCAGGAAAGGCTGAGGCGCATGAGGTTTAGGTTCAAATGATAAAACTATCTCTCAATGTTTCTGATTTTCTTTTTTGATTGTTGTTAGTACAGGCAAGAAGCATGATTTGAGTATACCAGGAAATAAGCTTTATAAGAAGCTTTTGTTGGATTATACCCAGGTTTATGTTAATAATTTTCCATGGTAAAATTGCCTGTTTGTTGTGGTCCCTAACTATTATCAAGTCTGAAGTACAGACCTTGATCTAAATCATTAATGGTTTTCCCCCAATAATTCTTGACGGGACATGATGAGCCTTTAAATCTCACTAAATGCAAGAAATCACAACACAATCTTCAGGCAAAAGAAAGGTTTTACTGTGATCCATTTTTAGGTACTTTAGTACAACCAGGAGGAAAAAGGAGAGAATGAAAGAATAATGAGTCTGATGCTTATCTAACTCTGCTTCCTCTTATTTCTGAAAAGGGGAAGATTTAATCCAGGCTTGCTAGTGCATATTTGTAATACCAACACCAGAGAGGCTGAGTCAGGAGGACGGAATGTTCCATGCCAACCTGGGCTACACAGCAGGACACTATATCAAAACCAAAGCAAAATGAGAAGAAGCAAAACTTAAGCCATTTTCTCAGCCGCTGGATCATTAGCCAACCATCTTGGGAAGTGGACCGTTTTCCATCTGTGGCTCTCTTCTCTCTTCCTGCCATGCCTTCGAGGGAGGGTCTTTCTTTCTCCCATTATAGAATTGGTTTTGCACACACACCTCAACACACACCTGTCTTTTAGGTAGACACCAAGGATGCCACTAAATATCTACCATACAGAACAGCTCCACAACAATGCATTAGATGGCTCACAATGTCAGTTTTCTTGAGGTTGGAAAACCCTGCTCTAAAGGATTAACTGTGAATCTCATGGTCAGGGAACAATGTATATAGCATTGTCTCAGGTGGAGCCTGGGCACATCCTCCAACTCCATTTTGGTAAGAGAAAGAAATGAGGGAAGATGTGCAAATACATGTCATTTGGAGCCAGTGACTTGAGTTCGCAGTGCAACTATGCCTCTCCATAGCGAGGTGTCCTTGACAAGTTACTCAGCTATTATGTACCCATTGAGAAAATAGGATTAAAAATAAAATCTCCTCCCGAAAGACTCTTCCAGGAAGAATCTTTAAAAAGCAGAAAACAAAAGGGAAGAATTGTATTGTTGAGTGAGTGTTAAACCACACAGTGATGGATTTTGAGGACTCTCAGGGAGGACCCTGCAAAGACACAAGGAACTCTTACTCCCAACTATAGCTAACAAGCCACAATCCATTAAGTAGACATTTGCAATTTGGAGTCAAGTGACAGGTAGATCTGATTTGTTTTTTTTTTGTTGTTGTTGTTGTTGTTGTTTTGTTTTGTTTTGTTTCTGTGATTGAATAGATTGAACATTATCTGTTTTCATAATTACACCTCAAGGGTAGAGTTCCCAGGTCTATGAGGAAAAACCTTCTTGATTGCAAACGTTTGAAAAGGAGATGTAAAGAAAGACTTGTGGTGGGAGTCTAGGGATGATGTGTTATCGTTCCTGCTTGGATTGAAACATATCATTGTGCTCTGAATGAGGAACCACACAGCTCTGAGGCAGGCAATGCCCCAATGGAAAGGTATCCTAAGACAAATGACACTAGGAGCCACATAGCTCTACGAGGAAACCTCCTTAGTAAAGGGGCTCTAGCCCTGAGAGGATATCCCTGGCTGAGCTTGATTGCTTCATAAAAAGAGATTTATTGGGTGGGAGGCAGGGTTGGCTGCCTTTGCTCCTGGAAGAAGGCAGCAGGCTCAACAGTAGGCAGGGCTTTTATAGGATATCTTAGAGGGTGGAGCTTTCCAGGGCAGAGATTTCCAGGGTCAGGATTGGTGGGATTTCAAGTCCCGATCTTTGGAGCATTCAGGGATTGGTGGGTTTTCTTATTTGGGGATTAGTGGAACTTTTTTTCCTTGTAGGGCAGGGTCTGAGAAGGACAGTTACAGCTGTTAGGAAATGACCTTTGCTGGGCGGTGGTGGCACACATCTTTAATCCCAGCACTTGGGAGGCAGAGGCAGGCGGATTTCTGAGTTCAAGGCCAGCCTGATCTACTGAGTGAGTTCCAGGACAGCCAGGGCTAAACAGAGAAACCCTGTCTTGAAAAAAAAAAAGAAAAAAAGAAAGAAAGAAACAAAAAAAGGGGAATGACCTTTAAGGCTGTTAGAGAAGTCTGGAGGTTGGGGTCTGGCCACTTTCCTGTCTTGAGGGTTTACAAAGTTTACAAATGGAGCTCATGGAAGGAAAGGCTTTCCCTGCTGCTTGAGTCTGAGTGACTAGGCAACAGAATGGAATCTCCTTCCTTATTTTCAAAAGAAATAATCAAATCCGTGATTTTTAGCTTTTCTTTGCTAATATACACCTCAAATTATGTCCTTCCAAAAAATAGCGTAAGAGTAGTAGCACTCAGGTGTTTCTTCACCAGCCAGGGATGGTTTGGAGCTTGCAAAGATTCTGCCTCAGCCTCTGGAGGGCTGATATTATCAGCATGTGCCATATGCCCAGCTAAGACCTGTTTCTCAGGACTGTAGTAAGAACAGTAAGTCAAAGTACATGCAGGGTGTATGCTACTCTTTGGCCTTGTGATGCATGGGGTTTTAAGATGCCCCGACATGCCTAGCACTGTGCCTGCCTTGTATAATTTTCTTCTCCTTCTCTCATTCATGTGAGCTGGATCTGTGAGCACAAAGGGATGTGACTCATGGGAGGAGATTATTCCTGGGCTAACCTCTAGTTCACTAACAGAGAGAGAATTCAGTGGCTTGAGTAAGGGCCTAAAGAGGTCACATGGTTACAAACTGCAGGCAGACTCAGGAGCCAAGTGTGGCCCAGTAGGTCTAGCGGATAGCTCAGCAATAGGAATGGAGCTGCAGTCTTCTAGCCATGAAGAACTGAATTCTGCAAGCATCACTGTGAGTTTGAGAAGGATTATGAACTCAGAACGGAATGTACCATGGACCACTCCTTCACACCAGCCTATAAAAGTCAGAGAAGAGGATTTAGCTCAGAAAACATGGAGATAATGCATGGTTATTATCTAAAGCCATTAAATACAGAATAAGTGACTGCAAACTAACGCAAGCTATTACTTCTTCTTCCTCTTCTTTCCTTCCTCCTCTTCATCATCAGCATCATTGTTATAGTCACACTTCAAGATCCTGTCACCAACCAAGTGCCTCAGAGGAAAAGATTGAACCCAGAAGTTCAACCTTTCCCCAGCTTACCTGTCAGAAAAACCATCAGGAAAACTCATCAGCAAACACATTAAACAATCCAATTGGGCATGAACTTTTGGGACAAGTTCCTCTCACTCCTTTCTCTTCTATAAGTTAGGACGTTGAACAACTGAGTCGGAAGGGGACTCGTTTAGGTTTAGTGCAGTTCTCTGCTTTAGGATTCTAGACAGTGAGCAAGGAGGAAGATGACTGGCTTTGAAAAGGAGACCATTTGAACTGTTTCAGTACTCTTGAGAGGATGTGTTTGTTAGACGCAAGAATCCATGCAAAGCAGCCTCCAAACACTGACTGGATCTTACTTAAAAAAAATAAGTCTATATCCTGTTTGGTTCTAGAAGCTTAAATTGTTTGAAATACACGTAATAATTCATTTTTGATTTATCTATAAAGAGAGGTTTTACTGGAGGATTCTAGAAAGCTATTCGTGTGTCCAGGAACATGGAGATCCATCTCATACAAGGATTTTATTCAGTAGGAGCATGTTAGAGATGTGCTTACCACTGCCCAGCGTACCCAGAGATTGTGACAGAAAAAGAGCTCAGAGTTGAAACCTAGGAATCTGCATTTGTAACGAGCAGCAGAGAGGGATTGGAAAGCAGTTGTCTGTGCTCTAAGCTGACACACCCAAGGCTTTGGGATGGGGGAGGAAGCATCACAAAGAGTGGACTCGTAACTCCTCAGAATTCCAGGAAGAGTCCCAAAAGGAAACAGAGTCCAACTTCTTTGACTGAATAAAGTAATTTTCAGTGTAGACATTTTAATGTGTGTGCAAGGGTAAAGGATACAGTCAGCATTATTCACGTGCTCAGAGAGTAGCAATGACAGGGAGTCCTGACACGTGTGTGACTGCAGGAGCAATAGGATTGTGAAAGCATCCTTGGTCAATCCCTCTGAGCCACAGGCTGAGGAAGACAGGTCTGAGCAGGGAGTATGGGCAAGAAAGTATCCAGATACAGCATGTTTAAGAGACTTTGCATGGTAAATACCCATGCAATGGAACCACACATAAGTGTATCCACATGCACACACACACACACACACACACACACACACACACACACACACGAGACATTGAATGGAACAGGAAGGTAGGGAGAGGAGGTCCCTTTTCATATCAGAACCCAGTTGGAAGCTGTCCCACAAGAGACACTGATTACATTATCCCAAGAGTCAACTTCCTTCCCCATGTGCAAAACAAGGCAGCGAAGGGCAGTGCATGTCTCCGGGGACAGAAAATAACCAGCACATTAAAAACATTATTTTTAACATTTATTTATTTGTATATGAGTGTCTCCAAGTCATGGTGTGTGTGAGGAGGTCAGGAGGCTCCTTGTAGATGTTGATTCTCCCCTTCTCCCATGTGAATCGTAGGCATTAAACTCAGGTGCTCGGGTTTGACAGCAAGTACTGGCTGGCCAACGTGCCAAGCTGTGTCCAGCACATTCTAAATGTCAGAAACAGAATCACAAATATGAAGAACTTCTGAGAAATGAGGAGTGAGCAGACCGAATACAGATCCCACAGACAGAAATGGGTATATGAGATACCCCAAGTTAGGTATCTCAGTTTTAGCACTAGGGTGAGTAGGTACCAGGGCTCTTCTGTCTACCTGACAGATTTTTGATAACCTCACTGAAAACAGAATTGTGCATGCTTGTCTGCCAGAGTTTTCCTGAGACGCTCTGAGGACACTTCCTCCTATCTGTCCTGGTACAATTTCTTTCTTGGCTAACAGCATTCTCAAAGCTCACTGCTGCCCTCTGGATAAAGCAAACCAGTAAACGAAAGTGCCCTGTCAACTTATGACAAATGACTAAGCATCTCTTACCCTCATGAGATTGGGAGAAGAACCCGTTTCTAAAACATGCATCTATGTACTTCGTCTTATCAGCAACACAAAAGGTATCAACTCACAGACCTGGTCCTTCTTTCCCATTGGTAAACATAGGAAACTTTGGATGCTCAATCTTGTCTAAAGTTTAGTGGTCCTGTAGCTTGGGCATCTCCTAGTCTGTCCTAATGTGTTGTCTATGGATAAAGTATTCCAGGAAGCTTCCCCTCAGTCACTGTGTCTCAACCTTGAAAAAAAATGGCTTCTAACAGTCAGTGTGAACAGGAAGGTAGCTCTCTGGCTCCTTGCATGCCAATGAGGTATGGACAGTCACCTGGATTTTTATTTTTTGTCCTGTATGGTTTTTTGTTTGTTTGTTTGTTTCTGAGATAGTTCTTGCTATGAGCCCAGGCTGGCTTAATCTGTAGCAGTTCCCATGACTTGACTTCTGAGATCTGGGGTCCCAGGAG
The DNA here is from genome assembly GCA_964023405.1 of Apodemus agrarius. Lineage (NCBI taxonomy): Eukaryota > Metazoa > Chordata > Mammalia > Rodentia > Muridae > Apodemus > Apodemus agrarius. The sequence goes on from OZ030027.1 coordinate 14,111,776, forward strand.
TATAGCAGCATTCCTGAGTGCTCGACACGTCTGGGATCTGACCACCTCTGTTTAACAACCCCTTTTCAGGGTTCAGGATCTGTCTCTGGTAAGCCCTGGATCCAGTCTGTTCTTTGGAAGAACTTGCTCATTTCTCAATCATGGACTCTCTTCCGCTCACGTGAGCTACATAGAGGTCTCTGTTTAGGTTTTCCTTCCAGCTCCTTTGCCCATTCTAGTCTCTGCTATAGGACAATTTCACTTGGTCACAGCAACCCTGTGGCAAATCCTTTGCCTCTTTTTCCTTCTTCCCTCCCTCCCTCCCTTCCGCCCTCCCTCCTTCCTTCCCTCCCTCCTTCCATCCCTCCCTCCCTCTCTCTCCCTTCCTTCCTTCCTTCCTTCCTTCCTTCCTTCCTTCCTTCCTTCCTTCCTTTTGTTCTTTCTCTTAATTCCTTCTGCTCTGTATTTCCTTCTTTAAATATTTTTTGAAACTTTGTGTTCTTAAACTTACTATGCAGTTGAAGCTAGCTAGCTTTGAACCCTAATCACCCCCACCATTTTGTCCTAGAGGGTGCTAGAATTACAAGCTTGTACCATGATACTCCCTCCACTCAAGTACTTTAGTTTTTGACTCAGGTCAGTGTGAGGCAGGAGAGAGAAGCAAGACGTGTTCACATAGTTGGGCATTTTGGTGGTTGTGGCTCGCTACTGGCTATTATCGTACCCATTTGGATATCCACCTGCCGGCATGCCCCCTTCTGCATGATAATCCCCTTTTCTAAGATGCAAATCAGCAAATGGGGAAGTACTTCCCTAGAGGATTCCCTTAATTTAACAGAAATCCCTATGGCTGATTTTCAGAGTTTGTAGCCTGCATGTGTGAACTTGCTAACAGTTATTTGTAACCTGAAAATCACTAGCGTTGTCGGCCCTATGATGATCTTCTAGCTAATGAACCATATGGACAAGAATGGTCTCATACATTATAATGTTAGTGATGTCACAGCCTTTTAGTGTGTGTGTGTGTGTGTGTGTGTGTGTGTGTGTGTGAAAGTTTGCCTCATGATGTTCCCACAATGTTGGAATCACAATACATGATTATATTTGCTGCACTTTTGTAATTACTTGTGAAAACAGGGGGAGGCATGGTTTAAAAATAAAGTTGCTGATGAGCTCAGCTAGGGCCAGGCAAAGCAATGCTCTGCTTTTTCTTACAGCCTTCATATGGAATCCAGTGGCGGCTTCTTCCATCTGGTTAACACTACATCGCTCTATTTTCCTTGTAGGGTTAATGTTAAGAATGGTCCCTAGTGGTAACTCTTCAGGGTTCACAAGCTGAAGAAGGCTATCACACACACACTATCATACACCACGGTATGGCTCAGTTTGGAAATGACGTCCTTAAAGAGTCAGTTAAGGTTAGAAGGGTTAGACCTAGTTGGATAGGATTGGGATTTCTGTACAAAGAATCCATGCATTCTCTCCTCAGAAGACAAACCAAGTAGAGAAGAAAATATCCATGTGACAGCCAGAAAAAAGAGTACTCGCAAGAAACTAAACTTGATCTGAACTTTTTTCCAAAACTGAGAAAATGACTTCTATTGATTAAACATCTTGTCTATAATGTTTTTGTATGTTTATATAAATAAATAAATAATATGTATAATTATTTTATATATTACATACAGTATATATTACAGACATAAATAAAACACATACTTCCATTGACTCAGTAACATTAGTAAAATTATTTTAAAGTAACATATACATTTTCATAGAATGTCTGCTCTGTAAAAGACAACAACGTCAAGAGAACCAGGAGATAAAAACACAGTCTAGAGTAAAATATTTGACAAAAGAATCATCTATCAAAAACTGGTATTCAAAATACATAAATAACTCTCAAAAACTAACAACAAAAAACCACTTCAAAGCAATATGGAACTAAAATGAAAGTCCAAAGCACAATGGTCCATGTGATGTCATACTTTGATTATCCACTTGACCCCACAGAGAAACACCTATGAGATTAGTGAAGATGGTCTAGGTACACTAATGAAGTTAATGCTAATGAGGTTAATGCTAATGAGGTTAATTCTAGAAGAGGTTAACTGAAGGAGAAAACAAGAATTCCTGAATGTGGAAGGCACCATCTTATAGCTTGGGAAGGAATAAGCAGGGAGAAAGAATGCCACTAAACACACCACCCACACAATCTTTTCCTCTCTGTCCTTCCTCTCTATCCACCATGTCATAACCTACTCGGCTCTGTCATACCCCTCCTCGTGGTGAACCCAAACCTCTGAAATCACAAACAGGATATATGCGACCTTTGTTGTTTCTGTCCGCTATCTCTCCCAGCAATGCAAACCCAGTAACACGCCACATGCAGACAATGTCCTGTTGCTACTGTGACATAAACGTGCATTCTAATAACAACATGACAAAGTGACGCCTATGCCTCAACAAACACCTAAAGGAAGCTTTGCCATACGGGTGAGCCATCAGGAAAATGTAAATTAAGACAAAAGCAATCCTAGCAGATTGCTAATAAGAAGGCTGAAGTCCTGGGAACATCAACAAAGCACATTGCCTGGGAGCGAATGGAGCCACAGGAATGCTCTTGCACTGTTGGGGGTGAAGAACTGTGTAACCAATGTAGAAGAATCTCATAGCAGTAAACATGCCCTTGTCACGAGATCCTACACCGTCGCCTATTGGTATTTACTCAGATGAGCTAAAAAACCTATGCGCAGAACAACGTTCTTAATCACTGCCAGACTTGGAAGCAAGCCAGATGACTTTCCATGGAATGGAAGAAGGATTTAACTTCACAAGCATTGATCCGTTGCAGACCGGGTACCTTAAACAGCAGATATTTATTTTATAACAAAAGTCTTAAGAGGCTGGTCAATCAAGAGAACAACTAACGTGATTTCTGGTCTGTGAGCTGGCCAGCTGGTGTCTAAATAGCTGCTCTCCTGCTGTAGCCTCAGGTGACTCTCATTTAGGCAAGCGGTCTCGAACGTCTCCTCCTAAGAGGTCCCTCTTCCGTCAGATTAAAACCCCACTCTAATCATCTCAACTCTCTTTATCTGCTCCCTTAAAGTCTTTATTGTAGTCAAATGTAATAAGTAACATTAATAATTCAAGGCCATGGGGAGGGGAGGGGAGGGGGATGCAGATCAATATAAAACACTGTGATATACCCAGGTAATAGACCGTTTCTGGTCTTGACGATATCGATATCGTGTCATGAAAAGATATGGAATAACCTTGAGTGTGGCGGAATGAAACCAGTCTGAAATGGCTAGGTAAAAGTAAGACAATTACAGGATGGGTTAGTTCGGTTTTCGACCCTGTGACAAACTCCCTGAAACGAACAACATGGAGGAGGGAGGACTTATTTCGGCTCTCAGTTCCAGCATATTCAATCTACGGCCACTTGGCCCCGTGCTTCTGAGCCTGTGGTAAGATAGAACATCATGGCATTGTGGTAGGGAGTGTGAGTTTGAGAAAAATAGTTCATGTCAAGCTGGGAGGCTGGCAGGACACAGTCCCTGGGGATACACCTCAAGGATTCACTTCCTTCAAATAGGACTCACTTGCTGAGTTTCTACACTGTTCAATAACCCTTTCTTTAAAATAGGACCCACCACTGGTCTGAATTATTAATCATTGGATTAGCCTGCCAATGAGGTCAGAACATGTTGAATAATAATAATAATGATAATAATAATAATAAATTCACAATTTATGTTAGTTCATTCACTATAATTTGTCAAGTAGTCTAAAGTTCCCCTGTTGACTAATATAAGCTCTTTGATTCTGTTCTCATCTTAATTACTAATATTAACTATCAGATCACATATTACATACCACCCAGCAATGATGGCCACCTTTATTTTCCTGTCATCTATTATCTATCTATCTATCTATCTATCTATCTATCTACCTGTCTATCTATCTATCGATCTATCTATCTACCTGTCTATCTATCTATCTATCTATCTATCTATCTATCTATCTACCTGTCTATCTATCTATCTATCTATCTATCTATCTATCTATCTATCTATGATCTATCTATCTATCTACCTATCTATCTATCATATATATATACATATACATTACATAATATATATTATTATTATCTATCCATCTCTCTGTCTATCTGCCTGTCTATCTGTAGCCTACAGAATGACTACAAAGGGATTAGAAAGTTCATAGCAGAATTCATGGAGCTCAGAAAGGCCTTGGCGGAAGCAGAGACAGAAAGGTGAGAGACATGTGAACAGTCTTTCCGGGGGAGTGGATAATTAGCCTTGTTACAGTGCTTCTGTGGATGCTACCTGCAGAGTCAAGCCTCAGACTGAAGTCAAGCTGCAAGATCAAATATATTGTCAGGTCCAGGCAGATGAATGAGTGGGTGGGTGGGTGACAGCCGCTGGGTGACTAGATCAGCAATAGGAGACTGAACTGAAATCCCTGGGACAGTCAGAGTTCTCAACCTATTGACGCTTTAATCAGAGAGAGAGAGAGAGAGAGAGGGAGAGAGAGAGAATGAGAGAGAGATTTCAGATGATAGACTTATGTGGGTAACTCACCGTCACAGCACTAGGTCTTCCTCCCCTTACGGGTCCAAGTGAGGATACTGTACATTTACTCATTCTGGTGTGTCTGAGAAGTCCTCAAGCCTGCCTTTTCTGAAACGGCTTTAAACTATCCTTGTATTTATACAATCCGATTCCCCTTTACTTTTGGCAATGAGTTACTTCTCAGTCTGTGTGGAACAGGTATTGTTCGCACGTGTGTATGTAAACCAGCGCAGCGTCATCCTGCCTCGATTAACACTCGGAATGGATCCAAATGCTGCTTGCAAAAGGGGAGCACGCAGGGTAGGGAGCAGCATGACAGAAACACGCTATTTCTCATAATATGTTGCAACTTAGAAAAGGACAGGGCCTGAGCGGAACACCACGTTTCTGGGGTCAGAGAGACAGTCCTCCATTCCTTGCTATGGGAACCCACTTCCTGCTTTCTAAGTCCCTTATGCAAAACTGTGCTGGGAAGCGCCTTGGGAAGCTCAAATCATGGGAATGCTCTTTTCTCAAGCTGTTAGGCAAGTCTGCACACCCAAAGTTCAGCTGTACATTTCATAACAAGTGACCAGAAGTGACAGCTGCCTTATCATTTTCTAGACTCCTTCCGGAGCAATCTTTTCTCTCTCCACCAACACCCCTCCCCTGTGGTAAGTCCTCTAACACAGTGTTTCTCAACCTGTGGGCCGTGACCCTGTTGGGAGCTGCCCTCTCACAGGGGTTGCCTAAGACCATTGGAAAACACAGACATTTACATTTCAATTCGTGCCGATAGCAAAGTGACAGTTATGAAGCAGCAACGAAAATGATTCTGTGGTTGGGGGGAGAGCTTACCACAACACAAGGAACTACTGAATTAAAGGGTCACAGCATTAGGAAGGTTGGGAACCGCTAAAAGAAGGCTCAGAGAACAAACGTTGTTAATGACTTAGAACACGTTATCCACTTCTGCCTCAGTTTCCTCATAGTTCTGAGGTTCACTCACACTGAGGTGCAGTCTCAGTGGGACTGACCAGAGGCTGTCCCCTTACAGGAGCTGAGAAGTGGTTGCCACACACCTCTAAACTGCAGGTGTTGATTTATATCTTTTCCCTTCCTTCTTCCTTCTCCAACTGCCCTACCTTTGTGATCCTGCAATGTCCCATTAAGGGGGGGAAAGCCCCACAGTACACAATCATCTTGTTGACTGACACCTTCTCCTTCCGGCTTTCTACAACTAGCCCTTTCCTAGAGTGCTCAACGTTCAAGGAACTGCTTGATTTTTCCGGGCTTTATCAAATATCTTCACATGCAGTGTAAAGGTAGGTGGAACGTGTGGGAAATATCTATAACAATTAGGGAAAGACTACACTATTCATATATCATGGATTAAGAAGTCCAAGTGCCTGATTAGCAGGCCTACACATGTAGCTCTGTTGAGTAACTGTAGCAGCAAAAAAGAAAGCAGAAATGCTGACCGGAAAGGGAATTAATTGGTGGTAGACGCATCTGAAAGAAGATACCTTTGCAGTTGCTATCTTTGGTCGGTCTGGCAAGTCTACAGTGTGGGGGCAGCGGCAGGGTAAATGTCAAAGTCCATCAGAAGCCAGTGTCAGTGTTTTGTGATGGTGTCTTCGGTGTCACCACTCTTACCAAAGAATGCAACATTTATGCTGCTTGTTTAAAAGGAGAGAACGGAGCCAAGCATCCTGGCATATACCTCTAATCCTAGCATTTGGGATACTGTAGCAGCGTGATAGGGCTAGCCTGGGACCCCGACTCAGAGGAAAGGAAGAGAAGGAAGAAAGTGGGGGGGGAAGGTTGAGGTGGAAGAGGAAGAGAGAGGAGGGATTGAAGGAGAGGAGGAAGAGGGAGGAGAGTCACACATTTTTATAAATTTCAGTATTCTGGCTCTATAAGTCATCATCTGGGGTTTCATTGGAGGGAGTCCATATCTCAAATCTAGTCAAACTTAATATATTTAACAAGATCATCTCTGAATTTATAAGAGTATAGACCAGAATTTTAAAAGTTCACCAAAATCAATTCCAGTTTGGAGGTCTGGTCTGAGGCTAGACAGTCCTGCAAGGTTTTCCCCCCAATCCTAGCTGAGCCTGTTAGGCCTGAAACATTCTTAATTAGTACAAGAGAAAGCGGTTTCCTCTGCTGGATGGAAATACCCTGTGGCCTCCTTATCCCACAGCATGGGATACTTCTGCTTCTAAAGAAACAGCTCTCAGGAGCAAAAAAGGTTTATAAAAAAACAGAGTAAATTCATCAAAAATTACCAATACTTTTATAATTTTAGGAAAAATACTTCTGGGGAATTTGAGTTCAAGAAGAATTTTTACTTCTTATCCCACTGTCTCTACCCAGTTTTCTCCCCTATCTCTGATGATATTCCACTAGACACGTAGAATTTCTTCTGTAAATTTTGTTGGCCTGTCTTATGTCAAAAGAGAGAGGGGAAAGCAGGTTAGGTTGTTCCCTTCTCTGAGCTGGTCGAAGCCTACCATTTCTACCTTCAAACTAAACCTCCAAGTGTGTTTAAAATACATTCTAGATGTTAACTGATTTCCAAGGCTGGAAACTGCTCCTCATCTCCGGGTAAGCCCCAGAGTTATGCCCCTGGATTTTGCCCCAGTGCCAGAAGATAGGTGTCAACTTAACTGTTTTCATCCCTAAAAGCCAAAGATAATACTATCAAATGTTAAGGATCCACGGCTCAAGGATTGGGGTGGGGGCTGGAGAGGTGATTCCCTGGTGGAGAGCACGTGCTGTTCTTGCAGAGGATCCAGACTCAGTACCTAGCATCCACAGGAACACTCATGCTTCTCCATAACTACCCCAGTACCAGGGGATCCATCTTGGGCTCTTGAACTTATAACGTGCACATACATAGACACACACACACACACACACACACACACACACACAAAATAATTCTTTGGAAAGGACCTGGTTTATACTGTGACTCTGGCCCTGTAACATGCATTAGTGCTGTAGCTTCTGCCTGTGCTGCAGTCTAAGGTCAGCCTAACTTCTGATGACTGGGGCTGGCATTGGTCTACTCTTCCCGGAGACCTTGACTGGCAGTACCCTTGCTCTGAACTTCTGTCTACCATCAAGGTGAGTACCCTGGCCTATCAACTAAGGAAAATCTTTGACAAAGACTAAGGTGATTTTTGGAGCGGTGGGAGGGGAAGGGGTTGTCGCTTTGTTTATTTGAGACAGCCTTTCACAGAATAGCTCTGCTCACCTTCAAAATGAGGAATTGGCAAGGACAAGTTCTTGTTCTAGACTAGCTAGATGCCAGGAACCCTCTGTCGGGTTCTGGGAAGTTCCAAAGTATCTGCCTTTGTGCTTTCAAAGCTGGGGTTAGTGACACCCTAAATGGCTCCTTGGATGGTTAGTTCAGAACTACATTTGGCTGAACTACCTGTCATTATAAGGAGACCCTTGATTTAGAAATGTTGGTGACATCAACACCCGCCCCACAAAAAACACAAACCTTTAGTTTTAAAAGAACAAAATTAACCTTACTAGAGTTTGTTACACTCACAGTTGCTACTTTCTGCACTACAATTCATGCTTAGTCTGGTATTTTTCCAGGGCAAAGAAACTGTTCTCTAAAGTACCTAATGTGCTATGCAGAAAGGGAAATTCCTTCCTGTCCTATGAGAGATGGTATTGATTAATTTTTATTTTAGTTAGCTAAATGACTTTTTTTTTTCTGCAACATCAACAGAAACTTGTCCTTATGTGAATCTGTTCAGATTATAAAATAAGAAAATTTTACCGTTTTGAATCTAGGATTCCTCATTCCAATACCTCTTAAAGATAAAATAATCCCATGCTTTATTTTTAAAAAGACTTCAAAAGGAAATACAGTTGTTTCAGAAGTTATCGATGCCTATTTGTAAAACATATGATTTTCCTCTAATATAAGGTCATGACAAATGAAACAATTTGTGCAGTTTCCCGGCTGACAGCTGAGTCAGCCCTACAAGTATCCGTGAATAAAACACGACAATTCCAGTGACACAGTTTAAACACCTTTTCCTGACTCCTACTTCAGTGCAGGGCTTGATGAAGTTCTCGAGACTTTTGGAAGCAAAATAGATTCTGCAGGCATGGAAAAAAAGATTTCTGTGTTTTAGGTTAAGATGTAGAGCTCAAGTGTTTGGAGTCATTTGACATGGATGCCATTTTTCTGCTTTCTAACTAGGCAGTCTCACAAAGGTTGTTGAGAGGTAGCTGGGTATGAGTAAGGCTGATATAGGTCTGGAGGGGTGACTCAGGGCCCTCTGAAGTCACGTCCAGGTCCTGGTTTGGGGTAGAGCCTATTAGTCCAGACTTCTGTGTTTCTCAGTTGTTCCTCTGTTTACAGGACAGTAGATGCACTGTGACTCTAGGCACAGCCGTGGCCAGGGAGGCCAGTGCTTCACCCAGGAGCTCTTTCTTATCCACAACTTGAAACTTGGGATGAACAGCTTATAGCTATTTTTTTTAATTTGGAGAGTTAATAGTAGACCATATCAACTGGAAAATATCATCCTAAGTGAAGTAACCCAATCACAGAAGAATACACATGAAATGCAGTCACTGATAAGTGGATATTAATCAGCCTAGAGGCTCTGAATACTCAAGACACAATCAGCATATCAAATGGTTCCCAAGAAGAAGGAAGGAGAGGGCCCTGGTCCTGAAAAGGCTTGATCCAGTATTGTAGGGGAGTACCAGGACAGAGAAATGGGAGAGGGGTGATTGGGGAATGGGCAGAGGGAAGAGGACTTATGTGACATATGGTAAGGGGGGAACCGGGAAAGGGGAAAGCATTTGAAATGTAAACAAAGAATATAGAAAATTAAAAATAATAATAATAAAGAAAGAAAGAAAATTAGACCATATCATGTTCATCTTGTAAGGACCAAGTTTTTTTTTTTTTGTTCGTTTGTTTGTTTTGTTTTTTGTTTTTGTGGGCTTTTTTTTTTTGTTGTTCTTTTCTAATATGTCAGTACAACAATCAACTTAGAATCCTAGCAAGCTGGGTGCTTCCTAACATCCGGCAAGAGAGCCCCTGTGAGCACAACCTTGGTGTACAATACATGACTTTAAGAACTGAGTTGTGAGGAAGAGCTTCTCTAAGAGTAGGCAGGTGCCTTCCGGCTTTGTGTGAAGTATTGCAGAAACCAAGGCACAGCAGCAAAAACAAAAGGATGTCAAGAAGGCAGGGCCCACAGCAGTTCCCTGTCTCACACAGACCACAGCAGCAGGAAGCACAGGACATTGCTTTTGTAAGGGATGCTGCGGGGGTGGGAGGGTGGGTGGGGTGGGGTGGGGGGGTGGGGGGTGGGGGTGGGTGAGACACTACACTATGCCCTGCATTCCTCTTGACGTTGGTGAGTTGAGAGAGAGAAAATTGAGAAAATACAATGAGGCCCGTTATCCTTTGCTTTTGCCATCTTTCAAAGGAGTAAACATGGGTCGCCCAGAGGGAAGTTTTATGACTCCCAGTCTTACTAATGGCAACCCCATATCCTCTCCAGCCATGGGATGTGGAGGAACGGCCAAACATCTGCAACTGGTTTAGACTGGGTCTGAATTTCCCCAGGAAGTAAATCCGTGTGTGTGTGTGTGTGTGTGTGTGTGTGTGTGTGTGTGTGTGTATTTTAGGGGAGAGGCAAGGTACTATCACCCATCAACTGCCTAATTGCTGGAAAAGAACTTGAGGAAGTTAGTGGCTTGTGGTTAAGGAGCTCGGTGGTTCTGTTATAACGTCCAGCATTCGCTTGTACGTTATGTTAAAAAAGAAAAGACACTTTCCCTCGCCAACCATGTCTGGCGATGCACTTAAGGCAGACAAGAACACAGCTGGTTGCAGTTTCCCTCATCTTTGATGAACTTCTGTGTTGTTGAATACAAAGAAGGTTCTGCCTCTGGGGAAGCAGCAAAAGAGAGTCAGAAGTAGCAAAAGGGAAGAAGGCGCTCTTGCACAGCGACCCAGTGTGGTACAGAACAGGGGACAATTTCACCATGACACCACACACAAGGGCACTCTCTGCCAGAATTTTGAGCACACTGTTGTAAACACTGCCTCCTCAGCCCTACTGCTGGTTCTTAAAAGTCCAGAATTAGAGGAAAATAGCAGACATGACTGCTCAAGCCTGGAACCACAGCACTTAGGAGGCCGGGACAAGGAGATGACTACTAGTTTGAGGCTAGCCTAGGCTACATAGTAATTTCTAGACAAATCTTGATTACACAGAGTGAAAATCTGTCTTAAACAATAGACTTCAAAACAAACAAACAAACAAACAACAAGCCAAAACCACAATCCAAACAAGGAGAGCTTGTAAGACCATGTCCTTGCGATTGCTATATATTTATTTTTAAAAGTCCACTTATGTTAAGTGTGCAGTTTGATTAGTTTTGGCAGATGTAGAAATGCAAGCAACCACTGTGACAAATAAAGCCTTTAACAATTCCACCACTCTAAAAAATTTCTACATGTTTGCTTATTGTCACTTTGACTTCCAGCAGATACCAGGAGAATTATATGGTTTGATATGTATCTTTTAGTGACTGGCCTCTTTTATAGAACATAGTGTTTCCATTTCAAGTTAGAACCTGTAAGATTAAAATAAATAAATCTGAAAAAAAAAAGAGAATGTGTTAAAGGGCCCAGTGAGGTGGCTTCACAGCTAAGGGTACTTGATATTCTTCTCACAGCCATTCATAATTCTAGTTCCGAGGGATCTAGAGGCCTCTTCTGATTTCTCTGGGCACCAGGCATGTACATATACACAGACATATGTGCAAACCAAACATTCATATACATAAAAGAAAATAAATAAATGTTAAAGTCTCAGTCTTCAAGATGGCTCAGCGAATAAGGGCACTTATTTCTGATCTAATGATCCCTGGGCCACAGAGAGCAGAAGGAGAGAACCGAGTTCTGAACGTTGGAACGTTGTCCTCTGAAATCCACACTTATGCTTCTACTTACCACACACACACAGTAAATAAACGAGGAAATAAATGTAATAAAATGTAAAGTTAAAGCCTGTGTTGGTGAAAACTTAGAAGGTCATTCCACTTTAGTAAAGAACATCTTGTTACTCAGTAGATATCACAATTGTTTGTAGAGTATTTGGGGCTGCTCTTAGCAAAGATTTTGTGCATGGGAGCAGAAACCTTTGTATGATCGCATCTTCATTTCTCTGAGATATTTAGGAATAAAAATGTTGGGTCATGCCGGGCGTGGTGGCACACGCCTTTAATCCCAGCACTTGGGAGGCAGAGGCAGGCGGGTTTCTGAGTTCGAGGCCAGCCTGGTCTACAGAGTGAGTTCCAGGACAGCCAGGGCTACACAGAGAAACCCTGTCTTGAAAAAAAAACCAAAAAAAAAAAAATGTTGGGTCATTTGACTTGGTTGATCTTTCTATGGTCTTTGTATATTCCTTTCTTCCTTCTCACATTTAAAAATTTGTATAGCTCTTTTAATGTTATATTTTATGGATTTAGTGTGCATATGTGTGTTTGCAGGTGTATGCTTGACACAGCCTACACGTGGAGTTCAGAAGAAAGGTCTGAGAGCCCATTCGCTCCTGCTATCTCTGGGATCCAGGAATGAAACTCAAATCATTTGGCATCTTTACTTGTTAAGGCATCTCACCAGCCCTTCCCCTAGTTCCTAAAGAAATTTTTCATATTGTTTTGTTTTCTAACTTATTTAGTTTTGTTGGGCTTTGAGACACAGGATTTCATATAGCCCAGGCTGGCTTAGAACTTTCAGTGCTTACTGATGGTTAGCCTTGAACTACTGATCCTTCTGCCTCTACATCTTGCCGGGACTATCATCCCTGGCTATAGGTGAATTTTTCAGGTTTCTTCTTTTCTAGGCGAGGTGTGTCAACCTGTCGTGTTTCTGATAAGGACTGCTTCTGCTGCATTGCATGCTGTTTTATATATAGGTAGCTTTACATATGATTGCAGGACCGTGAAAATGAAGATACAGGTTGATATCATTCCCAGTGATCTTAATAGTAAGAGGGAACATTTTAAAAAAGATTTTCTATGACCTTAAAAAAAATTGACATGACAGAAAAAACCCTCATTGTCAAAAAATTTCTCACTTTGTGTACATGTGTAGGGAATTATTCAAAGATAAAACTAATACTTTAAAGTTTCCTATAATTTATAATAACATACACATTGGAGTGTTTGTTTCTTTGTAAATACTTATGTGGTCATGCATGTGAATTCCCCATGTTTCCATTTTAGAGACTGAAAAAGTTCAGAAGTTAAAATTGTAGTGACAGTTCTACCATGTGGGAATGTGTTAATTCCATACTTAGAGATTGGGAAGTGTCAGGTTTTGTATTTTTATGTATTATGTAATATGTATATATTCACACAATTAAAAACTTGCCAGGAGTAATTTGAAGAGTATATTCTACTTCTTAGGATGTGTATTAGTCTGGGTTCTCTAGAATCACAGAACATATGGGCAGTCTCTATATCGTTAGGGAATTTGTCAATGACTTACAACCTGTAGTCCAACTCCCCAACAATGGTCAGCAGCAGCTGTGGATGGAAGTCCAAGGATCTAGCAGTTGCTCAGTCCCACGAGGCAAGCAGGCAAGGAAGAGTGAGTCTTCCTTCTTCCAATGTCCTTATATATCTCTCCAGCAGAGGGTGTAGCCCAGATTAAAGGCTGTAGGTCTCTAGCAGAGGGTGTGGCCCAGATTAAAGGCGTGTGTCTCCATGCCTTTAATCCCAGATGGTCTTGAACTTGGAGATCTCCTTGTCTTAATCTTCTGGAATTCATAGCCACTGTGCTTCAAGATCTCTGTGCCAAGATCCAGGTCAGAAATTTTTATCTCTGAGCCTCCAGATTAGGTGAGCCTTCCAATTCTAGATTGTAGTTCATTCCAGATATAGTCAAGTTGACAACTAGGAATAGCCACTATAGGGTGAAATTTATTAATATAAAATATCTTAGTTGTTTTTTTTCAACTGCTCTGATAAAACAGGGAAAAAAACAATTTCATAAGCAAAGGGTTTATTTTAATTCACAGTGCAAACACCAGCCCTTCCAATAAGGAAGTCAAGTCAGGAGGAGATTGAAATGGCTGGTCACATCACATCCAAATGAGAGAGAGAGAGAGAGAGAGAGAGAGAGAGAGAGAGAGAGAGAGAGAGAGAGAGGCAATGCCTGCCTGCCTGCCTTCCCTTTCTCCATTTGTACAGCACAGGAAATGGTGCGCCCACAGTGGAGGCATTTTCCCACATCAGTCAATGAAATCAAGATAATCTCCCAGAGACATGCTCAGAGAGGACCATCTCCCAAGTGACTCTAGATCCTATTGAATTGATGACACTACCCATGGTGCAGATGACTTCATTGTCACACCTCCTCCCTGTGCCTTTACACTTCCATAGTGTAAAACAGCAGAGTGTCTCCAGGGGCGGGGGAGGGGGGAGCGGAAGGGGGGACAGGGGGGGAGGTTTTGCTAGTGTCATCTCTTTTTGGAATATTTTCATCATAAGCAAACACCTTATGATACTTGCACCAAGTTCCCCTCAAAATGTGATCATGTTTACATCCCCATGCTAGATAATTTTTTTTCATTTGTCTTCAATTCACAATTTTCAGTTCCCCCATTTTAAATTTTCTGTTTGGTAACTGCACTTTCATCTTTGTTGACCAATTTTTCCTTTGGTTCATCCATTTTTTAAAAGGTTGCCTATACGTTTCTCAGTAACAAAGAGGAAACTTTAGGCGAACTAAGTCTGAGATGCCTAGCAACCAGTGGCCACTAGACTTTGGAAAAACTAAAAGGGATGCTTCCAACTCCTAAGATATACGTGTTATTTGCCCGATGCTTCAGGATTAACAAACTAACACTGGAGTGAGCAGCTTCCAAAATAAGTGATGGATAATATGCTATCATAGTTTAGGTATGAACCATGTTGTTTGGAGACTAGCATGATGTTTGGCAACTCTGGTCTATCCATTCTAGAACTTATAAAACAAAACAAAACAAAAAAAAACAACAAAACCAAAACAAAACAAAACCAAAACAAAACCAAAAAACAAAACCAAAACCAAAACAAAACCCACAAGAAACACACAAAAACAAAACAAAACAGAAAGCCTGACCTGTTTTTTTTGTTTGTTTTTTGTTTTTTGTTTTTTTGTTTTTTTGTTTTTTTGTTTTGAAACTAACGAGTTATTCAGAAATGTGTTGGCTAATTTTGGACTATCTGGAGATTCTACCAGATCCTGTTTTTTATTGCCTTTATTTTGATTCTACATTTGGCACAGGACACAGGACATGTTCTGCATCATAAAAGGGCTTTAAAATGTAGATACGTTTTGTGGTCCAGCATGTGATCTACATAGCAGATGTCACATTTGTAATTGCAAAGTACGCTCTGATTTTATCGGATGTAGCATTCCTCCAGGCCAAGAGGGCTGGTGGTGCTGTAAAGCTCACTGCGTCGTTACCATTTATTTTCCTGTCACGTACTAAGAGAAAAGCACTATCAACCTGTCATTGTGAGTTTCCATATTTCTTCTCATAATTAAATTTTATATTTTTTATTATTAATTTTTCAACTGTCCTGAGACTTGAACCTAGGACCTCAAATCTGCCAAGCAAAAGCTCTACCACTGAACTATGTTCCGGCTGTTTTGATCTATTTTGAAATCTATAATCAAAAGTGAGCTTTTTTTTTTTTCAGATAGTTATGAGTTCTTGTTGAATTGGCTACCATCATTATGAAGTGGCTTTATTGACCTCTAATTCTGAAAGTCTGTTTTCTGATATTAACACAGTCAGCCTGTCTTCCTTGAAATTTCTGCTAAGACGATTTCTCTCATACTTTTGGGGTTTGTTTTGTTTTGTTTTTTGCAACAGGGTCTCACTGTGTAGTCCTGGCTAGCCTTGAACTAACAGAAATGTACCTGCCTTGACTTCCCAAATGCCGAGATAAAGACACGTGTCACAGGATGCCCACCCCAATAGTCCCTTTACTTTTAAACTTTCTGTGTCTCCGTTGTTTAAGAGGCATGCTCCTCACTAGCTGGTAGTGGGCCATGGATTTTTATAAATCAGCAGTCTTTGCCTGGCTAAAGCTGGTTTCTCAGTTGTATTCTGGGTGGGAGTGAAAATCCAAAACAGTCCCAGATTTTCTTTAGCCTTTGAAGTTCCTCATCTTGGACTCAGTGGGTTATTCTTCTCCACCCTCATAGAATTTCAGCTTGTATTAATACTAATGCCTGTGAGTATTCAAACAAAGGGCATTAGTATCCAGCTCTAGGGATCTTTTCAAATAAGCTTAGTGTAACTTCCTCCCTTTTGATGCGTTGCTCCATAAACAAGAGATGCCTCAGACTCACTAGTGTTCTGTATGTGTCTTCTCTATCCAGAGAAGACCACCAAACTCTGCCCAGGTTTTCTTTTCCTGTGATCTGAAAAATTGCCACCCTGCCAGAAACTGCGGCAATCAGAGGGCCGGGTTGATTTCTTGCTCTTAGACCAGGACCACAAACTATCCGTGCTTGCTGATGAGTATGTGGGAAGTTGTTGAAAGACATTCATGTGTGGCTCTGGTTCTTAATGAGCAGTCCTGTTCTAGCCCCACCTTTGTGGGCAAAGGGAGAAACATTTTATTTTTTTAAAGAAAATAAAAATAAATAAATAAAAGCCTGACCTGAATACTAATCATTAACTTAATAAATAGTCCTGAATTCCTACTTGAGCTTCACCTACAAAAGGCACATGGAGATAAAACTTCATTTGCATAATTTGGTTGCATAACCTCATTCTTTCCTTATTCTTGTCCAACTTTCCTTTAAATCTTCACTTAAATGTCCCTTCCTACAGATACCAGTGGGGAGCCAAGCCTGTAGCATTGCCTAGTCTAATAGACTATTAGGACAGTAACCACTAACTAGAGAATCATGCAAATGGTCAACTGTAACTTAACAGCAAGTTTTGAGACAGTGAAGTCAGAATGGCTTTAGCTAGGTAACCATTTCGACTTTGATACAGTGTAGAGGCCTTTGAGAAATGGGGAATTTAAAGGAAAGGGATAAAGCAGGAGAGCTCTCAGTGTTGTATATTATGCAACAAATTCTAGCTTCACATGTTGGCTTTTGTTTTTTATAGGTGAAAAGAACAAAGAGTTTTCCTATAGTCCTGAGAGCTGTTTGCCTGTAGTGTTGGTTAACTGGATGAAAAAAATACTTTTTAGTTAAAAGCAATTCAAAACAAAAACAAAACCAACCAACCAAAACCCAGCAAACAAAGGAAGCTGTCCCTATCTCCTTGCCTTTATGAGCAACCACAGAGGATATACTGTTTGCTGGGGACAACTCTGCCTTTCATCAGCCATACAGCGGAGACCTCAGGCCCTGAGCTGAGATGATTGCCGCCAAGGCTTCTCCTGTGTGATGTGCACTGTGCAGTCACTTAACCTTATTTCTTTTCCTCATTATTCTGTCTTGTACAATGAAGGATTCCCCTTTAAAAATACGTGGGAGAACCTAGAGCGTTTCTATCTACCCCTAAAAAAATTCTCTCAGTTCTAACTTAAGCATGCCATGCCCATCAACATTCTGTCTCTCCTAGATGCTGCCAGTTTGCTTCTAGTCGGTGAACATCCTCTCTGAGTTGTCTCTTGGGCTAGTCTTGCTGGGACGAGGCTGAGCGGTCCTCTGAGCAGAGCGTGAGGATTACAGGAAAGACAGAAAAGAAGACTCAGAGACAAAGGTTAGAAATCAGGAGCGCTGTCCAGTAAGTACTGTGTCAGCCTCGACTTCAGTTCTCTTAGGCTTTATACATTTACAGCATCACGGGAAACAAAGTCACAAGCCAGCAGAGACAATGGCAGACTTGCATTCAATATCTGTACCCACACGGAGGTCTCCTTTTCCTCCCTGTTCCTTCCTCCAAGATTGACAGAACATTCAGCACCTTGACTTGAGCTTCAAGGGTATCCTCTCTTATCGTTCCATGAATCCGCGAGCCAGGACTTGACTCTGTCTGATAGGCGGGCTTTCACTGAAGCAAGCAAAATGGCTCCCAACAATTTCGTTATTTATTTAAAGTCAATGGTTAGCAACAGTCTTTCTCTCTGGGGAAGAGTTTACTTCCTTACTGGAGCAGGAAACCTGTTGTTCTTTGTCGTCCTTCTCCTCTACCTTTTCCTTCTCTCCTTCTTCTCATCTTTCTTCATCTCCTCCTATTCCTTCTCTTCCTTCTGCAGTTTCTTCTCCTCTTCTCCCTCTTTCTTCTTCTTTCCTCTTCCTTCTCTTTTCTCTACTCTTACTTATACAAAGCCTCCTGAACTCTGACCGAACTACTTCCACAACAGCACGCAGGATGGCTTCCTCTGTGAGCCCTTAGACTTATCTTTTACTTTGTCAAGGAATGCCTTTGTGAAGCAGAAATGAAAAATTCATGAAATAGCTGTTTGAGTCTGTGATAATGTAGATTCTGTTAATGTGATAATGTAGAAACCAAGCCACTTGTTTCATTGGAAAGAAGATCCACTTTTGCTAAATTCATAGTCACTTACCAAAATTATCTGGAATAACAAAAAATCCAGGAGAGTGAAAACTATTCTCAACAATAAACAAGCTTCTGGTAAAATCACCATACCTGACCTTAAGCTATACTACAGAGCAATAGTGATTAAAAACTGCATGGTATTGGTACAATGACAGGCAAGTAGATTAATGGAATAGAATTGAAGGCCCAGAAATGAACCCACACACCTATGGTCACTTGATCTTTGACAAAGGAGCTAAAACCATTCAGTGGAAAAAAACACAGCATTTTCAACAAATGGTGCTGGTTCAACTGTCAGTCAACAGGTAGAAGAATGAAAATTGATCCATTCTTATCTCCCTGTACAAAGCTCAAGTCCAAGTGGATCAAGGACCTCCACATAAAACCAGATACACTCAATCTAATAGAAGAGGAAGTGGGGAAGAACCTCGAACACATGGGCACAGGGGAAAATTTCCTGAACAGAACTCCAATGGCTTATTCTCTAAAATCAAGAATTGAAAAATGGGAACTCATACAATTGCAAAGCTTCTGTAAGGCAAAGGACACTGTCAATAGGACAAAACGGCAACCAACAGATTGGAAAAAGATCTTTACCAATCCTACATCTAATAGAGGGCTAATATCCAATATATACAAAAATCTCAAGAAGTTAGACTACAGAAAAAAAACCCTATTAAAAATGGGATACAGAGCTAAACAAAGAATTCTCAACTGAGGAATACTGGATGGCTGAGAAACACCTAAAGTAATGTTCAACATCCTTAATCATCAGGGAAATGCACACCAACACAACCCTGAAATTCCACCTAACACCAGTCAGAATGGCTAATATCAAAAACTCGTGACAGCAGATGCTGGAGAGGATGTGGAGAAAGAGGAACCCTCCTCCGTTGCTGGTGGGATTGCAAGCTGGTAAAACCATTCTGGAAATCAGTTTGGCGGTTCCTTAGAAAATTGAACACAGCTATTACCACTCCTGGGCAGATATCCAGAAGATGCTTCAACATGTAAGGACACATGCTCCACTATGTTCATGGCAGTCTTATTTATAATAGCCAGAAGCTGGAAAGAACCCTGATGTTCCTCAACAGAGGAATGGATACAGAAAATGTGGTACATTTACACAATGGAGTACTACTCAGCTATTAAAAACAAAGAATTCATGAAATTCTCAGGCAAATGGATGGAATTAGAGAATATCATGTGAGTGAGGTAACCCAATCACAAAAGAACACACATGGTATGCAATTGCTGATAAATGGCTATTAGCCCAAAAGCCCAGAATACCCAAGATACAATTCCCAGACCACATGAAGCTCAAGAAGAAGGAAGAACAAAGTGTGGATACTTTGAACCTTCTGAGAAGGTGGATCAAAATACCCATGGCTCATAGCCAACCAATGCACTGAGCACAGGGTCCCCAAAGGAGAAGCTAGAGAAAGGACCCAAGGAGATGAAGAGGTTTGCAGCCCCATAGGAGGAACAATAATAAGTACTAACCAGTAGCTCCAGAGCCCCCAGGAACTAAACCACCAGCCAGAGTACACATGGAGGGACCCATGACTCCCGCTACATATGTAGCAGAGGATGGCCTTTTCAGACACCAATGAAAGGAGAGGCCATTGGTCCTATGAAAACTTGATGCCCCAGTGTAGGGAAATGCCAGGCCAGGAAAGTGGGAGGGGGGTTAGTAAGCAGGGGGAGGGGGAATGGGATAGGGGGTTTTGTAGGGGTAACGAGGAAAGGGATACCATTTGTATGTAAATAAAGCAAATATCTAATAAAAATGATTGCTAAAATTAAAAAAAAAAGAAAATTGAGATGTTGCACTTGTATATGCAAACTCTTCATTTTTAAGTGTTACCCAACTACTTTAACCAAACAAACAACTGTGTGTGAGTTCTGGCCAGTGCTGTTACTGCTCTTTTGAAAGATCTTCAGGGGCATCTATTAACTACTGAATAAGTTTCTATTCTCTTACATAATGTATTATCTACTTACCTTATTGCAAGTCTGTTCTCTTTTCCTCAGTAACCTCTACACCGTGAAGACCTAATTCTACATAAGAGACAACTGCAATAAAGAAGATGTTCCCATCAATTAGATTAGGGATTTTATGAAGCCAAGGATTGAAGAACTTAATAGACAGGAAGAAGATTTAGCAGAACAAGAACTAAAGCTTTAAGGTCACAATACAGGGTATATCACAGATTTGGGAAGAATCTGGCATTTGAAGAAGTTACCTGCTCACAGTAGAAGAAAAGCCCAAGAGTATGTGTAGAGAGGCCAAAATGGAAGCAGGAAGGAAGAGGAGAATCCCCTGGTTCCTGCACCAGGCCTAGAACTTGGACTCAGGAAGATGCATGTAGCTCTTGGCAAGCATGAGTATTTTCTAGAGTATGTCCTGAAGCCCTTAACTTAAGGGAAATATCTGTGAGAGGATTAAACATTGACTCTGGTCTTCTATACACATGACTTTTGACAAAGGGTCAAGTGGATGAGGAAAGTGATAGCACCTCGGGAGTTCTGTCTTTCTGAAGTCCTTGAGCTATATACTGGTAAGAAATTAGGGAAATATGAGTTCCTAGTATAAGATTAGTAGCAGGAGTTAGGTGATGCCCAGAAGATAGGGCCCTGACAGCTATCTTTGTAGATTCTGGCACTGAGTAGCCTTCAATCAGGCAGATCAGGCTTCACCACAACTGAGGCCATCAAGAGACGATTCGGTCATGCCTCGCGAGGACACAGATAGGTTGTCAGTGCTGGGACACTGGATAGTTAGCTGCCTGCCCCAGTGCAAGCAAGAGTATAAGATATTTAGAGAGGAACAGGTGAAAAAAATGTTAAAGAAACATTCGTGACACTTACAAAAGACGGCAGTGAAGATTTTATTCAAGGAGGAACTATAGAGTGGGGCGCAGGGGACGCCATCAGTCAGCAAATGGGACCTTGCTGTGGACTGAGGTCACCTCTGACTCTAACAAGGAGAAGTAAGGGTTAGCAGCTGGGGGAATGGGGAGTGGGGGTGGGAATTCATGCATGAAAAATTAGTAGGATGAAATACCAGAGGGTAGGGGAATTTTTATTAGATGAACAAAACAGAATTTTTGCTGAAGGCAGACAAGGGAGATAAAAGATTGGGGAGAGATAAAGACCGATGCCAAAGTTTGGGGATTTTTGGCAAATCGATTGAACAAGATTTTGGTTCAAACTAGATTCTACAAAGTTGGGGGGGTAAGCATAAGGTCAGAGGTCATAAGAGGACCCGGAGAGCTGACCCTATGTGGCCAGAGGAGAGTATCAGAGGACTCTGGGGCAGATATCTAACATAGGTAAGTTCCAAGTAACCAGATATTTGATCCGGACAGTGATGGAGACTCGGATGTGAATTTGGCTGAGAGATCGTTGCATAGGAGGAAGTTCACAAAGTATGGAAGAAAATCTCTGCTCAGTCAGGAACCTGAAGCAAAGCCCGAGTTGCTTTAAGAAATGGAATCCGTGGTGGTTTTTGCTCATAACTGCCTGATTTGCATCCACGAGAGAGGTTAGCGAGAAAGCAAACCCAGCAGTCCCTCCCCACCCTCTGTCCCTCTCCCCAGCCATCCTTCTTCTAGTGTCACTGTGAGCTCTGTGTCTCCTTGACGTCTCGCTCTGTGTCCACTCTGTTCCCTTGCGTCTGCTGGGGCTTCCTAGAACCATGGTTCTCAACCTGTGGGTCGCGCTCCTCGAGGTGGGGGTCAGATATCCTGCACATCAGATAGTTAGTTACATATGATTCCTAGCAGTAGTAAAATTACAGTTATAAAGCAGCGATGAGGTGATTTTTATGGTTGGTGGGGTCATCCCAGCACGAGGAACGATATTAAAGGGTCACAGCCTTAGGAAAGTTGAGAACACTGCCTTAGAAGAAAGTACTTTCAAAGGCTGGGGACAGATGCATCAGTATTTGTGTTTCAAGGAATCAGCACAGTGCCTGGCCGATAGTAGGTACTCACTGAATGTCAGGTGGGTGCATGGATAATACTTTCCAGTATTCACAGCCAAACCACAGGGGAAAGACCAGTAGCATGACTGAACAGCTCAAGTATCCTCCCACTGGAGCATGTTGCTTGTCGCAGGGAACAGACCCAGACTGAGCTCTGGGGAGGGGGGGCTCCTCCCCAAGGAATGTCAGTAGGAGGCTTTGGACAGATGAAACTGAGCCTGTTGGTGAGGGAGTGTGAAACAGCAGTAGCCTCTGACCTCACTCACAAGAACTGTACACTTAAAGTCCATTCTCACTTTAACGGTCTGTTGCTCTCTCTTGAAATGTTTCATAGTTGCCAGTCCCAGAACTTTGCATTTGCATTTTGGCTTCGGCATCACAAGGGTTAGCTGATCTGGTCGACAGATGTGGCAACAGAAGCAAAGAGGCCTAGGAAGAGTTGGTCTTCATCCTTGGCTTTGCCAAAGGCCCCAGTGGTCAAGCCAGGGAGGTAGCATGCTACAGGACAGACAGCAGAGCACTTCAGAATGTGCAGTGATTTTTTTTCATGTGTAATAATCACAGGCTGGCCTCTGGGACTTTGGGAGGCAATGTCTTTGGGGCCCTCACCAACAACTACAGCCTCTTTTCCTTTTGTGTTATATCAGCATGACATGGTTCGCGCCACTGATAGTCACGGCTCCTTTCCCTGAAGCTGGTGGCCATGAGTTAGATGTCCTTCACTGGTGTGTCATGTCTTTGGCCTCAGTGATACTTCAGGGAATAGCCAGAAGGTAGAGATAATCAGAGCTGTACTATAGACAAAGAAGACAAAGAAACACCTGAAGATATTGCACAGAGGCAAAAAATTATTCTCGACGTTTATAAAGTTAAAAAGTTTAGGTTAAAAAAAAAAACAAACAATAAAAATGTAGTCTACTGGGAAGCCGCCTCAGCCATGAGTAGTCAATCAGAGAGTTACTACTACTACTACAAGAATTCCTGTCTTGGTTGGCATACTCTGGGCGTGGCCCCCACCCCTTTTGCATGGTTTGAAACAAAAGCTGACAATCTGATTTAACTGCATTTCCTCTATACAATCATCACTAGCAATGTCATCCTCCTTTCCAGTTAAGAGTCCTTTTATAACTAGGCAAATGTTTGTGCTTTAACTTGGTATATTATTTTTGTTTTCTTTCACACAAAATGAACTGAGTAATGACTGAACCCTTTGCTCCCCCATCCCTATCGGAGGCTGAAAACGTGACGAGCACAGTAGGAAGGGAAGTTCCCCCACTTGTCATTCTCGTCAACATCTCTATAAGTGTTTCATATTTTTGGCTCCGTGATAGACTTCAAGCAAATCCAAAGATAATCCTTGTCCTCAGGCAAGTAGTATAATATCTAGAACACGACGGAGAACACACATACATATTTCCTCAGTGCTGAAGGGAAGGCAGTAATCTGTGATGTACAATGCTTGCTAGTGGCGGGGCAGGTGTTTACCGTGCTCAGGCACGACACAGTAACCATCACAAGGGCTTTCCACTTTAATTCAAAACAGCTGAACAGACACAGGGCTATTGCTAATCCTCAAATTAAACAACGGGCTTTTTCCAGAGTTGCGTACCAACCTGACCGAGTGGCCAAGGGAACTCCCACCCGTTTGCTCATGCATGTCGAAGCCAGGTCCTCGCAAACAGCTGCTCATTTCATCCTTTTTTAAACATTTGTCATTGCAAGTGTTGGGTAAATATTTGTTTGGCGATAAGAACTGTAAATGGAAATCCTGTGTTTCCAAACGGAAATTTTTATGTGGTCTTTAAAAGCTGTGAAAATGGCTGAGAAGGCATCTTTTATTCCTGCTGGAATTATAATTCAAAGGTACGTTGAGAAGAGATCTCTCTCTCTCTCTCTCTCTCTCTCTCTCTCTCTCTCTCTCTCTCTCTCTCTCTTTGACTAGGTTAAGCAATTTTAATCAAGTTCATGGTCAGCTGCTAGGACGGTCCTGCACTAGGCTGGAAGTGCGGGAACCGTCTTCCCTGTTGTCACTTGTAAGGTGTCGAAGGTGGGACCCATTCTCGAATCTTCTTTCTAGTAGTGGAATAAGGAACATTCTGCTCTGGAGTGCCCCCATTGAATTTATGGTTGCCCTCCTCATACACAGGGTCCTTCTCTTCCGGATAAAGGACGTCGAGGGACGATGCGTGGCTTCATCGTGCGCCGATTAGGATAGATTCTCTTTGTTTTTTTCCAGTTTTTGCTTCTATCTACTTTTTCAATTATATTTTCAAGTATTACATCTCATCATCCTACTTGTGGACGAAGTGTTTTCGCAGACTCCCGTCTCAGTCGTCCGTCCCACCTTCTGGACCCTTCTCGTCTAGTCTCCTTTCCGCTTTCATGTCACTTGTGACTTTTCCCAACATGTCTACCTCATTGCCTCTTTTTTTTTCTCTTGGTCTCCTTTCCAGCTTTTTTGTTTTGTTCTGCTTTTTGCTTTACCCATATTTATACCCATTTTTACATGTCTGTGTCTTTAAAAAAAAGAAGATCTATACAGGAGAGATAACAGGTCGTTTATGTCTTACTGAATTTCGGTCACTTTTCTTAATATTCAACTTTGCAGACAGATCCCTCTGGTTTCTTGCAGACTTCCCACTGTGACGTGTACCATGTTTTTATTAGGTAGGTAACTGGAGACATAGGCCTTTAGATACACCTGTATTTATCCTCTCCTCCTCACTGAGTGGGTCTGTCCAACCCAGCTTGAGCAGCACAGTAAAAGAGGCTGACCATTTCCTGTAATAGCCTATTTAACTTTTTAGGGGGTGGGGAACCAGGTACTAAGTAGTGGCACACGCCTTTAATCCCAGCCCTTGGGAGGCAGAGGCAGGTGAGTTTCTGAGTTCGAGGCCAGCCTGGTCTATAGAGTGAGTTCCAGGACAGCCAGAGCTATACAGAGAAACTGTGTCTCAAATATATATATGGTCCATTTTTTTTCAAATTCTTAAACACTGGATTTGAACTCGTAGGTGACATTTTTATCCCCTTTATTCATATCCTCAGTCCTTCTCATTGACCGGATAAGGAAGAAAGTTTGGAAACAATGGGAAGCTGGAAAGGGCCCAGGTTATGAGCAACCGGGAAAGTCAGGTTACTGTACCAGTCATACAGATAATGCTTAGCAAAGGTAGCAGAGTCTGGAGGAAGCTGATGAGGTCAAGTTTGAACACAGACATAATCACAGTTATAAAAAAATAAAAGAAAACTCAGTGGGTAATCTGAGAAGTCCAGAAGGAAGTGGTAAAACCAAGAAAAAAAAAATGAAACCATTCATGATGAATATGTAATGAAGAAAGGACAAAAAAAATGAGATAATTCTAGTCCAAAGCAGTTATCACATTAGTGAGTTATAAGTAGGTCAACAGGATTATGAGTTTAAGAGTATGTATAGGAAGGCAGGTGGTGATATTAAACCAGTAAACCCAACAGAAGGAATTGGGAGGTAAAATTTGCATGTATGACCGATGAGGAAATGCGATGGGAAGGAGAGAGTATTACCAGCAATTTTCTTGAACCTGAGACCTAGCCACACTGTGGGCGTGGCAGA
>OZ030027.1:14142500-14202500 GCA_964023405.1 Apodemus agrarius
AATAAAGGAATGAGAGAAAGGCTGAAGTGAGACTTTAGGGCAAAATTGCTCTCTCTCTCTCTCTCTCTCTCTCTCTCTCTCTCTCTCTCTCTCTCTCTCTCTCTCTCTCTCCTTCAGAGAACAACCATGGAGAAGAGTATTCATCAGGTCACATCATAAGAGCCTAAGACTAGTGTGCCTGTGCAGACAGGGTGCCTGGTTCCCAAGGTGACGGCAGAAGCAGCTGACCAGACAGAGCTGTCAGCTTCATAGACTATGAAGTCAAGAAAGTTAACCTATCCTGTTCACCACTGCTACCCACTCACTAGCCGTGTGATTTTAGAAGTCACTTAGCTTCTCTCGAGCATTCATTTTGTCTGCAAGAATTATAATATGTGGCCTGACTCCCTCATAGGTCGCTGAAGCTCAAAAGAGATGATAAAGATGAAGGCACTGTTGTGAATTGGAGTGCTCAACTTGTCTAAGGTAGCATCTTCATGCACACTTGACCTCCTGGCTGATTTATGTTTATAGACCTCTGATATATCTCAGGGGATTCCCGGATGACCTCACACCCTGGTAGAGTTTGCTTGTCTGGGGTTGAAGACATGCTAGGAGACTCTCCTTACAAAATTGTCTGTCTGCCTGTGGCTTCCACTTTTTCTCCATCTATAAAAAAAAAAAAAAAAGAAGAATGTATAATGCAGCCTAAGGCCAGTAAGCAAAAACCAAACCACATCCCGTTAGCTCTCAGTTCTGAGAAGGAGGTCAAATTACCAACTCCGTGAGAAAGGGACCATCTTGGTTCCTCTTCTTGCTAAAGTCATTCCCAGAGGTGCACAGTGGGGCTAACCTAGTAGTCACTCCAGTAGTTCAAATGTGAAAGCAACCAAGTTTGTTGGGGTTCAATGGTTGGACATAGAAGCAATGATTTCCTTCTAATAACCTGTGGGAAAGGGTAGGGAGAGAATAATGTGCCATGATATCCCAGCCTGGCCCGGAGAAGTGCCAGGGGGAAGGGATGCTGAAAACTGATGAAAGGTGGAAAGATAAGGAAAAATAGAAAAAGAACCAAGGATTAGAAAAGAAAGCTAATGTCCCATTCAAGAGATGAAGGGGAGGGACGAAGACCTTATCAAATTGAGGCTTTCCTAACTATAGTTAGTAACATGTACGGAGCATGCTCTGTGTAAGCAACTGCCATCTCTGTCTCACAGCAGGGAAATGGGGCACAAAGACGCTGAGTCTTCCTAAGAATGAGCAGCCAGTGAGTATCCACCCGGAGTCTGAACCCAGATTGATAGTCTGGCTCCAGCATCTACAGTCTTAATGACCTCAGCTATATTTTATCCCATTGTTAATCCTAAGATATCTCTTGTAGAGTAAGTGGGGGAGGTGGGTAGTCTGCTGTGAATCCTGCCTTCTCTGTTATCTTGAAAGGAAAAGAAAATAAGGAGGTGCCTATAGCTGTGCCCCTAGATTCCTGCCTGTTGTGATCATAAAAAGAGGAAGAGGTGTGACAATATGTTCTATGGGTGTGTGGGGAAAGGGGGTCCCTCAGTGGGCCCATGCTGAGGCATCCCTTCCCCCTCAGAGACCAGACACACGGACGGTATGGCATAGGATAGAGTTTATTCTGGGCATGGGGAGGGGAGTTAAGAGGGTAGTAGAGGCAGAGAAAGGCAGAGAGAGGGAGAGAGTAGAGAAGCAGAGACCGGCCATGACCACGTGGAGAGAGGGGAGGGGAGGAGAGGCTAAGAGGACAAGAGAGAGGGTAGGAAAGTGAGAGAATAAGAGATGCAAGAGAGAGAGAAGAGGGGCTGAGCATCCCCTTTTATAGTGGGTCAGGCCTACCTGGCTGTTGCCAGGTAACTGTGGGAAGGGGCCTACCTGGCTGTTGCCAGGTAACTGTGGGAAGGGGCATACCTGGCTGTTGCCAGGTAACTGTGGGAAGGGGCATACCTGGCTATTGCCAGGTAACTGTGGGGTGGAGCTTAGGCAGAACCCTAACACTGCCTCTTACCTTTAACTCCAGATATGAACAATACAATCTTTGCATGTCTTTTATAAGTATTAACCAGGGTATCAAGGAATACCGACGGGGCAATTAATATAGACTTATGGATGATGGGTACAAGTTGTATTTGAATAATGTTTCATAATTTATAGTTTTTTTTTAAAAAAAGGACTTTCCCATCTTAAAAATAAGGAGGTGAAGCTCAGAAAGTACTCAAAGCGAGAGAGGTAGAAGTCGTGTCAGCCTAAATGCCCTGGCACTTACGGCCGTATGCTTTGCTTCTTTGATGTAGGTTTCTGTATAGATGCACACATGTGTTTTCAGAACCTTTAAGTTTTACTTTGAGGGACTGCACAGATGTCTTGGTGATTAAGGACACTGCCCAATTCTTCCAGGCAACTCGGCTTTGATTCCCAGCACCCACATAGCAGTGGCTCAAAATTGCCTATGATTCTAGATCCTGGGGTTCCAATGCCTTCTTCTGGCCTCCAAGGGCACTGGGGTACACAGATGGCTCATGTGCATACATGCAGACAGGATATCAACACACATAAAATAGTAAATAAATAATAAATAACTTGATTGAAAAGATATTAATTTAAATTTTATTGTGCCAGGATGTGGGTTTCTGGCATGCTTTAGCCTATTTTCTGAGTTAAAAATGGCCTAGTACGGGAATTTGTTGACACAAATTTGGGAACTTGACATTATTGCTACGAAGACTCTTTGAGAAATGAGTTTTCCTACTCCATTTGTTTATTTTGTATGCGTCTGTGATCAATTCTCCAGACCGTAAGGCTCATTATTTGCTGCTGCTGCCGGAACCCTTGTGAAATTTCCCTGTTGAGGAGTTCTATATTAGTCATCATCCTTTGCTTGAGTTTTGGAAATGTCTCATGCTATTCTCAACGGCACGAAAAGAAATTCCTACAGGGAATGCCCACAGTCACATGCAAACAAAAGACGTAAGTGCTGGGACCCAATGACTAAGCCCTTTAAGGAGTAGGAACTAATGGAAAAGATCCAGGGTTTCCTGTGAGCTTCCCAATTTTCTACTCTTTATTTCTCTTCTAATTTCTTACAGTTACGTCCATAGGACCTAGAAGACTCAACCTTAGAAAGCAGAAGTCTTCCTAGGAACAGAAAAACACACTGCACCACTTCAGGATTAGAATTGTCTGAGTCCTTAGCCTGCCTCTTTTCTCTCATCCTGACTATTATGGAATACCCCTACTTACATTTTTTTTCTCATACCCGTTGACCTATCACAGAAATAAAAAAATTCCTGGGACCATAAAAGTCCCTCCTAAGTTAATTTCTTCTCAAGGTCTTAATTGGTGTCAGGCGTGTTTGCATTGCAGTGGATAGCGTCCAAGGAAACTCCCTGAGTGGTCAGGAAGTGCTGTTTCAGTGACTCAAAAGTAAGACCAATTCAGGTTAATCACATTTGTAATCTGCAGTGATACATACTTTATCTAGTAATGATCAAAGATTATATTTCTCTGACACATGAGGTCTCTTTGTAACCTAATACCAGTTATTTGAGCTATCTTTTTCTGGTTTTCTCAGTTGTAAAAGAAAAAAGGAAGAAAAGAAGAAAGAAAGAAAGAAAGAAAGAAAGAAAGGAAGGAAGGAAGGAAGGAAGGAAGGAAGGAAGAAAGAAAAAGAAACAGAAAGAAAGAAACAGAAAGAAAGAAAGAAAGAAAGAAAGAAAGAAACAGAAAGAAAGAAAGATAGATAGAAAGGAAGGAAGGAAGGAAGGAAGGAAGGAAGGAAGGAAGGAAGGAAGGAAGAAAGAAAAAAACAACTCCTAGTATGTTAATTTACTATCTGCAAGGAAGACAGCCAAGTTCTTATTTATGACATACCCTGAAGATCAAAGGAACATGTACATAGAATAATTAGCAAAGCTATTCTTGTCATAAGTTGTAAGGTTACCATGGTCCATCATGTACACAGCATTCAGGGGCATTTGTCTCAGCAACAAAAACAGTGTAAAATGCAGTATTGCCCGCATTTTGAGCAACACAACAAATTGAAGAAAGACCAGAAGAAATTTTTTCAGAAGACACAAAAGAACCCAAAGGTTCACACTCTGAGGAATGGCGGCTGCCCTACGTGCCTCTGGGAGTTCTTGACTGGTAGCCACATTTGCACCTGAGTCACTCTTTCTTGGATGAGGGCTTTCTCATAATCCTTCTTGGTTTGTCATGGGAATTTTTGCTATCTTTTCCGTGGATTTTGGTTATTTTGAGACATGGTGTCTTTCAGTTCTCTGGTCTATAACTTTGCTGCCATGTCCCAGTCCATAGGATAATTATATACATCTTATTGGAAGTCGTTGACCTATAGAAAAAGCTAAAAGATTCAGTTTTTTGGATGGGCCATTATTTTTCTCTAATTATCTCAAAGTGGCCTGATGATTGGATTGCTTTTTAATCGGTGCTTTACTTCTTTTGTTCATCATCTGAGACTGTAGCAGGAAAAGCTCCATAGAGTGTGCTGAAACACTGTGTGTTCCTCATCTTTCTGACGATAGATGCTTAGAAAGTATACAAGATTTCCAACATATCACTAAGGTTGAGAACACATTCTAGCACATGCGCCATCTAGGGGTGTGGCATTGGGTGTGTCATTGGCATCCATTTCAGAATCCTTAGTGTTTGACTGTGTCACTTGTTTTGTGGGTTAACATAACTACACAACACCAGGCATATGCATGAGGGAGGCTAGAGAGCAGCTGCCCTAGATCTATACTTCTGTTAGCAAGGTAAAAATTCTCCCCAAATTCTTTCCTTAACAAAGCAGACCCACATACGTGCCTTCCATTGTCTCTTTGGAGCATAATATGTTCTTAGCACTTGGCTTCGAGGGACACTGTCTGAGGTGCCCAGACTTTCTCATCTTTGCTTAAGTGAGGCTGGCAAGGTTGTCACACGTTTGTGTGTCTGCCCTATGCTTCTTCATCTAGGCCTCTTGCTTACCCATTTATATGACAAATAGTGTCCAGCTGAATTCAAGAAAACTCCCAGTCCACACAGTCCTATCTTAAAAATTGTCTCCATGGTCTGGTTTGGGAGAGTTAAAATACAGATGCCTAAGCAACAAGCTGCTAAACCAGACACAGATCCAATAGCTTCAGTACTGAAGATACAGTGCTGGAGCTTGGAAATTGTACATGAAGCTTATGTTGTCAGCTTAACAGATTACAGGATCACCCAAGAGATGCACCTACTCTAATTCTTGCTAATAGAATTGTGCCTGAATGGCTATAAATGCTGAGTGATTAATGATCATTTATTGAATGCTTTCTGAGTATTGGACATTGCCCAACAATGCATCCAATACCCATAACTATTACTCATAGCAAACTTTTAGAGATTTAGATAGGAAAAATTTGAAGCATAGAAAGATTATTTGACACAGATGACTACTGGAAAACTAAGCAGAGTCCAGGATACCTGATTTCAAAATTCATGTTTGTTTTGATTTTTCTATTCAACACTACTTTGCTTTTCTTGATTTTCAGGCTCCACATTTGTGACCAAACATCTGAATGTTTACCTCCCATACTTGGTTTCTGCCAAATGATTAGCTCTACACAGATACTCATATCTAGTATTTTTATTGCTGAGGTTAATATTAGCACACAATAATCTTCAAGATTTTCATGGGTTCAAGGTGCCAGTTAATATAGATGGTGATAATACAGAAGACACTGACAAAAGTTTAACTTTCTCCATCAATTTCTCTGTGACCCACTATGTTATGCTCTCTACAACATTTTTCATTTTCTTTTGAATTTTACATAGCATCAGCTTAAATCCCTGAGATCCTTCTCAAAAATGGGTTTGGGCTGTGGGGAAGCAGTTAATGAATGGATGTATTTAGAATGGTTCCAGCTATTGTGTCATCATTCCGAACATTTTATTTTATTTTTTTATTAGATACTTGCTTTATTTACATTTCAAATGGTATCCCCTTTCCTCCTTACCCCTCTGAAAGCCCCCTCCTCTTCCCCCTCCCCCTGCTTACCAACCCACCCCCACTTTCCTGACCTGATGTTTCCCTGCACTGGGGCGTCCAGCCTTCATAGGACCAATGGCCATCCTCTGCTACATATTTAGCTGGAGCCATGGGTCCCTCCATGTGTACTCTTTGGTTGGTGGTTTAGTCCCTGGGAGCTCTGGGGGTACTGGTTGTTTATAGCTTCCTGTGGAGCTGCAAACCTCCTCAGCTCCTTGGGTTCTTTCTCTAGCTGCTCCATTGGGAATGCTATGCTCAGTCTATTGGTTGGCTGTCAGCCATAAGATGATTCTTGAGTGAAAGGAACACTTATGATGGATCAGGAGAAGACAAGATTATGTGATGGACTGGACTGTGCACACCAGCTCTACATCACATCAGTGAGGCAAATCTGAACAGTGCTGTGAATTATCCCCAGGAGTGGGGAATAGTGCAGACTACCCCTCCCACCAAGGGACTTCTGGCCTTTCTGCTCTGTGTACAAACTCCTGGGAATCTTCTCAGCACCCCCCCTCCTACTTCAAACTGTGGGTGATAACCAGAACTCCACATCTCCAATTGTCTGTCACTGAGTTTGCTTTTGTATCTCACCAGGCAGAAAAAGGAAAAGAAACAGAGAAGTCTCAAGATTTATCCCAGAAAGTATGGAATAAGACTATGAGGTCATGGTATGGAGCCACAAGTGCCCCCCCACTCCAATTTCCTTGCATGACGACTGACCCAGCCCCTCCTTTCCTCTCCTGTGGTAGCCTTGTCTTTGTGTTGTCTGTGTGCTCCCCTGTTGTGTGACTTCTGGAGTCCATCTGTGCCCTCATTAAGCAAGTTCTTCCTCTTCAGTGGGTGAGAGAGGATCAGGTGCCATGTTGCTTTGTATCGTTAATTTGATGGGATTTAGAATCACATAGGATTCTGAGCATATCATTGTGGGAGACTCTAGATAGGATTATTGAGGAGGGAATCCATCCTAACAGATGTGGACAGCATGGCTCTATGACCTGACGTTGAATGTGAATAAAAGAAGGAAGAGAGGTGAACAGACACATCCTTCATGGTTTCTTGACCGCTGATGGAATGTGTTCGCCTACCTCAGGCTCCTGCCACTCTCAAACTATGAGCCCAAAATAGACCCCTTCATCTGTGGATTTTGTCTCATCAAAGAAAAAAGCAACCAGCATAGATGCCCATCTGCACTGTGCAGATCATAAATCTTGATGGTTTAGAGTTTAACTAATATTGTACAAGTAGAGTCAAATTAGTTTACCATGTTAAATAAGCTATAGTTTAGTTTGATTTATCTTTTGCATAAAAATATAATTCCCCTCTACAAATTCAGACAAAATTCTGATATGTTATGCTAGTTTGGTTACTCTGTTATACTGTGAGGATCTCTGTGTGACTATAATCATTCTTTGGGGGATGGGTCTAGCCAAGAGAAGATGTTGCCTGGTGTGCACAAAGCCCTGGTGATACCTGCAGCCTTGCAAAAGACAGAAATAGCAACTATTCTTCACATGCATGACCTGTGGTAATTGTACATTACTTATCTAATAAATTCTGGTCCGTGGCAAATTTTTGAGTTGTTTTATTTTTATATTTAAAAAAGAAATCAGGCATTAAGATTTCTTGAGCTTATCTTTTTAATGAATCTGGGGGAAGGGGCTTGAAGAGGGCTTCACGAAACCCAATCAATCCCCAACTCTCTATGCAACCAAAAATAACCTAATGACCTAATTCTTTGGCCTCAGTCTTTTTTTGCCTTGTTGAAATTATGGTTACAAGCCACCATGCCCAGCTTAAGATTTATATTTTAGTTTAAAAATTATTTTCCTCTGGCTAGAAAAACCAATAACAAGTCCTGAATTATTTTAAATGTTGGTGTTATATCAAGACTGGTCAGGGGAATTTCTGGGTTTTAAGTTTCCTGCCAGCTGTAGCCATCTGGGTCTTCCTGTCCTGACCTGCAGCAGGGTCACCTCAACCTAACTGGGCCTGGAAAGCTTGGAAACAGCCTTGCTGATCTTCCAGTGCCAAGGACCAAGCTAGAGGCAGGCTTGATGTGTCTGCATAACTGCTCCCCGACTCTTGGCCTCTTGTTCCCCTTGGATAGCTGGCTTCTCGCTCCCTCTTAGAACAGCCTTCATCTGATGTCTTGGTTTATTTTGGTTCTAGTTTTCAAATTCCTCTCCTGGGAGCTACACAGACAACCTAGATTTGAATCCATACTGAAGTCCCTATAGGCTTCGTCTCTATTCTCTGAATCTTACCTTGACCCTGAAGCTGGAACTTGAGAGTCCCCATACCTACCATGAATTTGCCTACCTGTGTAGCCCTGGAGGCTTGCTACTTTAGACTCCCCATCTCTCAGGCCAACACCACCTTTTAGCTATGCTCCAATGTCCAGGCAGTCTCTTTCATCTAGGGTCTGTATCTGTTTCTGCTCTCTAACACAGTTCCTGGACATTAATGATCAGAGAAGCCCTCTTCACAATCCCTCCTGCTCACAGCACTGTCCTACATGGTTGACACCTGACCATGCCTTCTTTCCTTCCTTCCTTCCTTCCTTCCTTCCTTCCTTCCTTCCTTCCTTCCTTCCTTCTTTTCTTGGCTATACCAATAATCTTTCCTAGATCTGTGAGGATACAATCAATGAGTCCGCATGGAGAACTCAAATCACTGTCTGACATACGAGAGTTTAACACGTCTTAGTTACTTCTCCAAAGCCAGGTAGTGTCACTGGCCAATTTACACTGATTTTGCCTTTGACTTCCACTGCAGAGATTGCCAGACATAGGCAGGCAGGGGAACATTGAGGTTGGAGTCTCTTAACCAGATGTTTTCACTGGCTCCACTTATGTAGCCTTTGTAATATATTGCCATAGCAACCCATTTGTATTAGTCTGGGTTCTCTAGAGTCACAGATCGTATGGGCAGTCTCTATGTAGTTAGGGAATTTGTCAATGACTTACAGTCTGTAGTCCAACTCCCCAACAGTAGTCAGCAGTAGCTGTGGATGGAAGTCCAAGGATCTTGCAGTTGCTCAGTCCCACGAAGCAAGCCGGCAAGGAGGAATCCGTCTTCCTTCTTTCAATGTCCTTATATATGTCTCCAGTAGAAGGTGTAGCCCAGATTAAAGGTGTACACCTTTAATCCCAGATGAACTTGAAGTCTGGGATTAAAGGTGTATGTCTCCACACCTTTAATCCCAGATGACCTTGACTGGAATCCATGCTTCAAGATCTCCATGCTAAGTCCAGGTCAGAAACTTATATCTCTGAGCCTCCAAATTAGGATCATAGGTGAGCCTTCCAATTCTAGATTGTAGTTCATTCCACATATAGTCAAGTTGACAACCAGGAATAGCCACTACAATCCACCCCTTGTCAACTTGACACAGATAATATCTCATGTCCACATGAAACAATAACAAGGTCGTGAATACGCCTAACATGATATAACTATTCCTCGTACAATCGCAAACGCATTTGTAAATTTACAATGGGGCAATGTCCCTTGGGAACATTCCTTTAGTGTCTCAATACCAATTGATTTTAAAGGAATTGGAAGACAAATGTATCCTTAACAAAATAAGATAGAAGAATTCATATTACTTATAATCCTCGTTTCTGCAACTGGTTACGTGGCCTTAGCTGGTATTTATAACTACCATCCTCTGCTACCCATTCTGTATTTCCTTCACCTTCAGCAAGCACCTCAGCAGGTCTTGGCTCTTTTCCTGGAGGATTGACCCATACCTTCATTCCTGATGGGTCATCCTTCCTCATCCTGCTTGGATTATGCTGTTGTAGTTTCCCATTGACTTTAATCACAGGACAGGGTAGTACTAAGAGACGCCCTAGGGGATCTCCTGCTCTCCAGACATAATCCTGCTTACCTCCACTGTGGAGAGGCAATCCAATTTCCCCACTGTAATCTGGATCTATCACCCCTCCTAACACAGTTATTCCTTTCTTAGCCTGATGGTTTAAGGGCATTAGAAGCCCAAAATGGCCAGGGGGAAATCTGAGCTTCCAGTTCAATGGAATGTTTGTTGTGGCTCCAGGTAGGAGCACTCCCCCCTCTGGAACCAAAACTTCTAGGCCAGCAGAACCTAAAGTTGTGGGGACAGGAAGCAAAAATTTTCCTAGCGGGTCACTAGGAGTGATAGTGAGTGGAACTATTCCCTTTTCCACCCCTTGATTCCTGGACCCATGAATCCTGGCTATGGGAGAAACTGTACCATATATTGAACGCTGATTCAAAGCATATACTGCCTTCTGAAGAACTCTGCCCCAGCCCTCCATGCTGTTGCCACCTAATTGGCGCTGTAACTGTGTCTTCAAAAGGCCATTCCATCTTTCTATCAGACCAGCTGCTTCAGGATGATGGGGAACATGGTAAGACCAGTAAATTCCATGATCGTGGGCCCACTGTCGCACTTCTCTGGCTGTGAAATGAGTTCCTTGGTCAGAAGCAATACTGTGTGGAATACCATGACGATAGATAAGGCATTCTGTGAGTCCACGGATGGTGGTTTTGGCAGAAGCATTACGTGCAGGAAAGGCAAATCCATAACCAGAATAAGTATCTACTCCAGTAAGAACAAAACGTTGTCCTTTCCATGGGGGAAGTGGTCCAATGTAATCAACCTGCCACCAGGTTGCAGGCTGGTCACCTCGAGGAATGGTGCCGTATCTGGGGCTCAGTGTTGGTTTCTGCTGTTGGCAGATCTGGCATTCAGCAGCAGCTGTAGCCAGGTCAGCCTTGGTGAGTGGAAGTCCATGTTGCTGAGCCCAAGCATAACCTCCATCTCGGCCACCATGACCACTTTGTTCATGTGCCCACTGGGCAATAACTGGGGTGGCTGGGGAAAGAGGCTGACTGTCCACAGAACGCGTCATCTTATCCACTTGATTGTTGAACTCCTCCTCAGCTGAAGTCACCTTTTGGTGAGCATTTACATGGGACACAAATATCTTCACATCCTTTGCCCACTTGGAAAGATCTATCCACATACTTCTTCCCCAAATGTCTTTCTCACCAATTTTCCAATCGTGATCTTTCCACGTCCCTGACCATCCAGCCAATCCATTGGCTACAGCCCATGAGTCAGTGAACAATCGTACATCTGGCCATTTCTTCTTCCAAACAAACTGTAATACCATGTGCACTGCCCGAAGTTCTGCCCACTGTGAAGATTTTCCTTCACCTGTATCTTTCAGGGTAGTCCCAGAAAGGGGTTGTAATGCTGCAGCTGTCCACTTCTGGGTGGCGCCTGTATAACGTGCAGAGCCGTCAGTAAACCAGGCCCTAGTCTTCTCTTCTTCAGTCAGCTGGTCATAGGGAACACCCCATGAGGCTATAGGTGCATGCTTGGCAGCAGATGGCATTGTAACAGGAGTAGAAACCATAGGCATCTGAGCAACTTCTTCATGTAACTTGCTTGTGCCTTCGGGACCTGCTCTGGCCCGATCACGTATATACCACTTCCATTTGACAATAGACTGCTGTTGTGCACGCCCTACTTTATGATTTGGAGGGTCTGATAACACCCAACTCATGATGGGGAGTTCAGGTCGCATAGTAACTTGGTGTCCTATTGTCAAACGTTCAGTTTCCACTAAGGCCCAATAGCAGGCCAAGAGTTGTTTTTCAAAGGGAGAGTAGTTGTCTGCGGATGACGGTAAAGCTTTGCTCCAAAATCCCAAAGGTCTCTTCTGTGATTCACCTACAGGGGCCTGCCAGAGGCTCCAAACAGCATCTCTATCTGCCACTGACACCTCAAGTACCATTGGGTCTGCTGGATCATATGGTCCAAGTGGTAATGCAGCCTGCACAGCAGCCTGGACCTGTTGAAGAGCCTTCTCCTGTTCTGGGCCCCACACAAAGCTAGCAGCTTTCCTTGTCACTTGGTAAATAGGCCTGAGTAACACACCCAAATGAGGAATGTGCTGTCTCCAAAATCCAAATAGACCCACTAAACGTTGTGCTTCTTTCTTGGTGGTGGGAGGGGCCAGGTGCAATAACTTATCTTTCACCTTAGAAGGAATATCTCTGCATGCCCCACACCATTGTACTCCTAAGAATTTCACTGAGGTAGATGGTCCTTGAATTTTGGTTGGATTTATTTCCCATCCTCTGATACGCATATGTGTTACCAATGAATCCAAAGTGGTTGCTACTTCCTGCTCACTTGTTCCAATCAGCATAATGTCATCTATATAGTGCACCAATGTGATATTTTGTGGAAGAGACAAACGATCAAGATCCCTTCTAACTAAGTTATGACACAGGGCAGGAGAGTTAATATATCCTTGAGGCAAAACTGTAAAGGTATACTGCTGGCCTTGCCAACTGAAAGCAAATTGCTTCTGGTGGTCCTTATGGACCGGTACTGAGAAGAAGGCATTTGCCAGGTCAATAGCTGCATACCAGGTTCCAGGAGATGTGTTAATTTGCTCAAGTAACGAAACTACATCTGGTACAGCAGCTGCAATTGGAGTTACTACCTGATTCAATTTTCTATAGTCAACTGTCATCCTCCATGATCCATCTGTCTTCTGCACTGGCCAGATGGGAGAGTTAAAGGGAGATGTGGTGGGAACCACCACCCCTGCATCTTTCAAGTCCTTGATCGTAGCAGTAATTTCTGCAATTCCTCCAGGAATACGATACTGTTTTTGATTCACTATTTTCTTTGGCAGAGGCAACTCTAAAGGCTTCCATTTTGCCTTTCCAACCATAATAGCCCTCACTCTACAGGTCAGGGAACCAATGTGAGAATTCTGCCAATTTCTGAGTATATCTATCCCAATTATACATTCTGGAACTGGGGAAATGACCACAGGATGTGTTCGGGGACCCACTGGACCTACTGTGAGTCGGACATCCGTCAAAACTCCATTAATCACCTGTCCTCCATAAGCCCCTACTCTAACTGGAGGGCCACAATGTTTCTTGGGATCTCCTGGGATCAGTGTCAATTCAGAACCAGTATCCAATAGGCCCTTGAAAGTCTGATTATTTCCTTTCCCCCAGTGTACAGTTACCCTTGTAAAAGGCCTTAGGTCCCTCTGGGGAAGAATTGGAGAAAGAGTAACAGCAAAACTTTTAGGTGTCTTATCAAAATCCTTCCTCAGGGGAACCTGGCCACCCCTTCATTCAAGGGGCTCTGGATCTGCAAACTGGCTCAAGTCTGGAAATTGATTCACTGGCCGAGATTGCCTTTTGCCATGATTCAATGCAGCCTTTCTATCATTTGTTTGAGGATTTTTCTGCTTATACAGCTCAAACAGATATGCAGTAGGTTTCCTATGCATTTCATCCCTGGAAACACCATGATTGATTAGCCAGTACCAAAGGTCCAAACGAGTCATACCATTATAAATTCCACCTCTCTGCCCATTACTGGGTACGTCATTATAAACATTGTTTTGTCTACGCTGTCCATTATAAAAACTACGATCACCTTGTCTCTGGCGATTCAATGCTGCCACCTGGCCCTTGTTAACTCGGGGCCCAATTAAACCCATTGAATTTAATTCATCTAATTGAGCAGCAGCATCTCCAACCCTAAGGTCTGGCACAAGGAAAAGGGCAAGAACAAAACTCTTTAAATGTGCTGGTGCCCCTCTCACCAGTTTGCGTCTTATAGGACTGGTGAAAGGCATGTCTTCTGGACCTTCCCATTGTGGGGGATTAGGTTTTATACAACGTATCCACTCTAGCATTGCAATTTCCCTAAGCCTTAAAATCCCTTCATCAACACTAAGCCAAGGGATATCAGGCATCTCCAACTCCTTTTCAGTAGGCCATCTTTTAATAAATACTTCAGCCAACCAATCAAACAAACTTTTGACACCTTTTTTAACTGTGCGAGCTTCTATATTAAACCTAGAATCTCCACTCAGAGGACCCATGCCGATAAACTCAGCCTGATCTAGTTTTATGTTCCTTCCACCATTATCCCACACCCTTAAAATCCATTCCCATGCATATTCCCCAGACTTCTGCTTGAATGAGTTAGCAAACTCATTGAGCTCCTTAGTGGTATAGTGTATTTCCTCATGGACTACACTTTCTACCTCCCATTTAGGGGCCTGTTTTGCCTTGAGTCTGGTTATAGGTCTAGAAGAAACTATTGGTGGGCCCGGAGAAACATCAATATTGTCAGTAAAAGTCACTGCTGGTCTATCAGGCTCTGAGGGATTACTTTCCTCAAGTGGAGAAGGCATTAATTCAAGGGGTGGGGCTGAGGGTACTACTACTTCAGGTGGAGCAAATCCTTGAAAATCTGAAGATTCAACAGGGTCTTCCCACACATCCCCACCCCAAGTTATAGGATCCCATTCTTTGCCAATTAATGCCCTTACTTTAACTGCTGACACCCTCTGAGGTTGAGACTTGAATTTTCGCTGTATTTCAGCCAACCTTATAATGAGTGCTTCAGTTTGATTTTCTGCTACTTGAGCTCTATGGCTGCTGGAAAGAAGATTCTCTTCAAGGGCACACTTGGAAACTTTTAGATTGTTTACTTGAGTCTGGAGCTGTTGGATTTTATCACACAACTCCTTCCTTTCCTTCATTGCTTTCTCCCGAGATGCTAAGAGTAACAAGCCAGCAAAATCATTTTCTGGTTTTTTCCCCAACTTGTAGAACGTATTGTATACCACTGAATCACCTAATTCATCAAGATAATCAAAGGCTTTAGCTTCTTTAAGCTTGGAATATAGTTTCATCCATGGGTTTTCAATATCCCCCGAGCTCCCAGGAGGGAGAGAATTTGGAGAGGTTTCAGTAATTGAGAGTGCTGGTGGGTCAACCAACCAACTCCAAAATTTTGAAACATTCATCCTTATACTTCTGCTCCTCTAGAACCACTCCTGGTACCACTTCTGTATTAGTCTGGGTTCTCTAGAGTCACAGATCGTATGGGCAGTCTCTATGTAGTTAGGGAATTTGTCAATGACTTACAGTCTGTAGTCCAACTCCCCAACAGTAGTCAGCAGCAGCTGTGGATGGAAGTCCAAGGATCTTGCAGTTGCTCAGTCCCACGAAGCAAGCCGGCAAGGAGGAATCCGTCTTCCTTCTTTCAATGTCCTTATATATGTCTCCAGTAGAAGGTGTAGCCCAGATTAAAGGTGTACACCTTTAA
The DNA here is from genome assembly GCA_964023405.1 of Apodemus agrarius. NCBI lineage: Eukaryota > Metazoa > Chordata > Mammalia > Rodentia > Muridae > Apodemus > Apodemus agrarius. The sequence goes on from OZ030027.1 coordinate 14,157,674, forward strand.
TCCCAGATGAACTTGAAGTCTGGGATTAAAGGTGTATGTCTCCACACCTTTAATCCCAGATGACCTTGACTGGAATCCATGCTTCAAGATCTCCATGCTAAGTCCAGGTCAGAAACTTATATCTCTGAGCCTCCAAATTAGGATCATAGGTGAGCCTTCCAATTCTAGATTGTAGTTCATTCCACATATAGTCAAGTTGACAACCAGGAATAGCCACTACACCATTTACTAATTTTTATATTCATTTCCACCCCAACTAGACTTAGAATCACCTGGGAGATATAAATCTAGGTATGTCAATGAGGGTAATTCCTGAGGGATCTGTCTGAAAAGAGAAGACCCATCCTGAATTTGGGTAAGACTACCATACAGGTTGAAGTTAGAGAGTGTGTAATAAGGAAACGATAGTTAAAGCAAGCTGAATGCCTGCATTAGTTTTTCTCTGCTTCCTGACCACAGATACAGCAGGACCAGATATTTATATGCCATCTCTTTCCTACCAGGGCAGACTGCATTTCCTCAGACCATAAGTATTTTGTCCTGTATGCTATCACAGCAATAAGAAAAAGATAACCAATTAATATACTACTGAAAATCTCAGGTCTGTGCAAGAAATCTTATTTGAAAAAATCATCTGGGTATTGTAGCCTTCCTGCCAGGGATGGCTTGCTTCTTTTACATGTGTGAAGCAAAGTACTAGAAGGGAGTTGTTTCCACCCCAAACTGCACGCCAGCCCTCTAAAATGTTGACCATCCACATGCCTGAAGAGCTTCCTTTGTCATCCATCACCCTGTGTCAGGTTTAGGTCAATGGGAGATGAAAGAAGCCTGAATGCATGAGGAAATACCATTTGGGGAACTTTCAAGAGATGGATCACAGCAACATGTCGGGTTAAGAATCCTTCCTGTGTGGGTCCCTACATGGCAATTCATTTTCTAAATGTATTGGTTGCCAAAACAACTTGTCTTTATAATGTCTGTTAATTTTCCACACCGAATCAAGGGCATTGGAAGATGGTTGGCTGATGAAACAGCTTAAAGCGCTATTTAAGGCAAGAGTGATCTAGAAAGATAAGCTGGTACAATCAAACTAGTTAAAAATACACAAAACTTTGCCTTGTGTTTGCACAAGAGGATATGACTAGTGTGGTGTGCTGTCATCCTTCAACATAGCTTCTGAGCTGAAGGCCTGAGAACGGGGAAGACAGAGACTACATAGTGTGTGTTGTACAGTGATGACATTCGTGTGCACTTAGTTAGATTTTGAACGTATTGGTCCTTCCAAATGTGTGCTTGTCGTTCATGTGTGAACACAAGATCAAAACATTTTAGCCTGCAGCATTCTGGAAATGAGCAGAAAGGAGGTGTCTTTCCCACACACCCCAGCATAATGAGAAGCCACGCCATACAGTTGAAAAAAAGATGGAAATGACAAATATGGGAAACGGAGAAACTGCCGTCTAACTGCAAGCATCCCATGCTGTGGCTGAGGTCGCCCCACCAGCAGCACATCCTGGGATCAGAGGAGACCGTGTGTCATGGAAACCAGAGGAAAGGGCGAGGCAGCCGGTTATGCCTCATTCTTTTCTGCTACCCTTATGTTCACAGGAAGGAACGCCAGCACTGTCATCTTTCAGGACAAAGAGCGCTGATTTAACAAGATATGAGATATAAATATCTAATCCAAGTCATCCTTACTCTGGCCCACGGCCTGCGTGATGTCCCTGTCTGAGGATCATGGCCTTCGTCATCTTCTGTTCCTGCTGTTCCCTGAGAGTTAGACCCCTTTCTCTTTCTCTCCAGTCAAGATCCCAAACAGCTTGATGAGATTAGAATCCTTCCCTCCTGGGACCCAATGTGGCTGTTTCAAGGCCTCTTTGGGACATACTGTATGGACTTGTCCTAAACCTCGAGGCAACATGACAAAGGGAGGGACTTGTGTGACAGACACCACTGCTGGGCTCACCTTTATATCTCTTCCTGTCATGTGTCACACCATGGCCTTGCATGTCCCTTTGAGAGTATGTTTATCCTCCTGTCATACACCACACCTGTGCTGCCACTGGCTCAGGAAATAATGTTGTCGTTCTTCTCAGTAATTATAATGATTTTTCCCCACACCTGCTTTTTCCTTTTATTTTGTGACATTTTTATTTGGCAAACTTTGCTAAAGATCAAGTAGGCAATAAGTTGATAGTAAGTTAGAGACTTTTGAAGTTTTCTTGATAAATGAAGTTGTTGGGCCACTGAGATGACTCTGCAGGCCTCCAGCTCTGACAGCCCGAGTTTGTTAAGTCAAACCATCTAACCTCCAAATGCCCTACTGACCTACTTTCACCAGTTGAGCTCCACGGCCCACATCCCACAGCCTCCCAAAAATAGTGCCATCAACTAGAAAACAAGGGTTTATAAGACATGAGGCTGAGAGGATATGTGTACGTGTAGGTGCATTTTATATTCAAACAACAACAGATGTGATACGCACACCTTCGTCCATTATCTGAATACCAGTGGAGTGGTTTTCTGGTTTCTCCCCATTTTCACTCCTTTGAGAACTTAATACGCACAACCCTTGCTTGGTGCAGAGCTGTGTTGACTAAACTCTTGTACCTGCAGAATGTGTTGTGGGGCTTAATCTTTGCATTTAATTTTTTTCTTTTGTTTTTTGTTTGTTTTTGTTGTTGTTTTTTTTTTTTTTAAAAACACAGAATTCAAATATCACTTTTAGGAGATTAAAAGAAATCCTGGTCTTCCAATAACATTGAAATTGTTCTCTAACATGATCAAGAAGGCATTTTGATGGCTTTTTTTTTCGTAACCAGATGTGTATTCCTTCTGTTAACCCTGTTTGCCTGGAGTACAACGTGGGCACAAAGATCTCAGTACTTTCCACTTGGCATTCTAGCCAGCATTCTGCTCAGGGTCCCTGTGATGGTTTACACATACACAGCCCAGGGAGTGGCAGGATTAGAAGGCGTGGCCCTGTGGGAGGAGTTGTGTCACTGAGGGTGTGGGCGATAAGTTTCTCATTCTAGCTTCCTGGAAATCCGTCTTCCACTAATAGTTCTAGTGCTAGATGAAGATGTAGCGCTCTCAGCTCTGCCTGCACCATGCCTGCCTGGATGCTGCCATGCTCCCACCTTGATGATAATGGACTGAACCGCTGAAGCTCCAACTAAATGCTGTCCTTCATAAGAGTTGCCTTGGTCATAGTGTTCGCAGCAATGAAATCCTAACTAAGACAGTCCTGCTCTCTCCTTTGTTCATGAAAGAGCTAAGAGAGACCTCCATGGGCCTGTCACATCCCACACCGACTCGGGTTCCCAGGCCCTAAGTACAGCAGGCGGCAATGATTTTGACACTGTATTTTGGATTTCTGTTACTTACACTAGTATAAATACAATTTCTAAAACTTACCTTACTTTAAATGCCTCATCCCACAAGAGACCACATGCAGGTTTGGCAATGATAGAAATAATGGACACTGATGATATTTTTCAAATGACTTTATTCTATTACTTGGTAATAGACTTATTGATTTTAGACTTATTAATGGGAAAACTCCACTTGGGTCAAAACAATACATTTGAAGGACCATGGATAAGTTGTTTAGCGGCCAAGGGAAGTTTTCCAAGTGTTTCTTTTTTAAAAATAAATCTACTTTTTTATTTAACTCATACTCTGCTTGCCCTAAACAATCTTATTTCTATAATAAAAGACATTTTTCTGTTTACCCTAGGTCAATGTATCCACTCTTCGATCCCTATTGGTTTTCCTTGGGTCACTGAGGTTTGTCCCTTTCAGCTCTGAAATGTCCAGGTTCTGTCAGGGCTGAAGCAAAATTACTTGTTTTAAAACTCTAAAGTGCTTCTCTGAGAGGGGCTTTCCAGATGACTTGCATGGTACACATTGGGGTACAAATGATAGGGAACCCCCTGAACTTCTTCTGTTCTCCAAATAGCAGCCAAGTTCCAGGAAGCATTGACTGCAGACCCAGTGGAGGGCTGTAGTCTCCTCTGTCCTCTGAAGACACATCAAGCCAGAGGCTGAAGGTTCAGGGGCATCCATGGAAGGTGGTGGTGTGGGATGTGGAATGCTCACATGAGCAAGAAGACAAGAAAAAGAGAGAGTGAAGGATTCCCTGTCAGGTGGTTTCAGTAGAAGCTTTGATCATAAGAGAAAGAAATACGTCTATCCAAATTATGTTTATTAAGTTTCACGTGTTGTTCCCAATGTGATTCTTGTAACACTGGAACAATCACAAAAACATTGTATAACCTCATTATTTCAACCCCATGTAGTATAGAAATGTCGGAGATTTTTAATTTTTTAATTAATTAATTTATTTTTTACACTCCATATTTTATGCCTCCCACCTCTGACCATTTCACATTCCATACCTCTTCCCCACCCCCTGTCCACACTTGGATGACCCCACCACCACCCCACCTGACCTCTAAACTCCCTGGGGCCTCCAGTCTCTTGACGGTTAGCTGCATTATATCTGAATGAACACAGACCCAGCAGTCCTCAGCTGTATGTGTGTTGGGGGCCTTATATCAGCTGGTGCACGTTGCCTGTTTGGTGGTCCAGTATTTGAGAGATCTTGAGGGACCCAATTAAATGAGTTGAGACTGCTGGTCCTCCTGCAAGATTACCCTTCTCCTTAGCTTCTTTCAGCCTTCCCTAATTCAACAATAGGGATCAGCTTCTTCTGTCCATTGGTTGGGTGCAAATATCTGCATCTGACTCTTTCAGCTGCTTGTTGGGTCTTCTGGAGTGCGGTCATGCTCAGTCCCTTTTTGTGAGCGCTCCATAGCCTCAGTAACAGTGTCAGGACTTGGGACCTCCCCTTGAACTGGATCCCACTTTGGGACTATCTTTGGACCTTCTTTTCCTCAGGCTTCTCTCCATTTCTATCCCTATAACTCTTTCAGAGAGTCACAATTATGGGTCAGAGTTGTGACTGTGGGATGGCCCCCCTCTCCCTCACCTGATGCCCTGTTTTCCTGCTGGAGGTGGGCTCTATAAGTTCCCTTTCCTTACTGTAGGTCATTTCATCTAAGGTCCCTCCCCTTTTAGTCCTGAGAGTCTCTCACCTCCCAGGTCTCTGGTGTATTCTGGAGGTTGCCCCCCAACCTCTTATCTCCAGAAGTTACCATTCTTTCTGCTGGCCATCAGGGCTTCAATCCTTTTTCCTCACCCAAAACCAGATCATGTTCCCCTCTCCCCGGACTCTTCCCCATCTACTTTCCCTCCCAGGATCCTCCCTCCGTCTCCATTTTGCAAAACACCAGCAATTTTAAAACAGATTTTTAGGGCAGAGCAAGCTGTGCTAAATGGATGTATCGATTTTTACACAAAGTAATTTCTGAAAGATTAAGGTGTGGAAAGTATTTTAGGCTTTGAGGATAAGGATAGTTTTGTTGTTGTCACAGTCGTATGTGCTTGGGCTTCACTGTTTGAGATATGACCTCATGCAGCCCAGGTTGTCCTTGAACTTGCCATGTAGAATTCCTGATCGGCCTCCTCTCTGACTCAGGTGCTGGGAACAAAGTGACAGAATAGTTTTGACAAAAAGGCAAGTGACAAAATAACTTAAAAGGAGAAATGATTTTGTTTGGCGCTCTGCTGTAACTGTGTCCATTCATAGACCTCTGGTGCCACTGATTTTAGGCTTAGGGCAAGGCAGACACATTATTGTGGAAGGAAGATGCTCACTTCATGTCAGATAGAGGCAGATGGCAGGCAGGAAGGAAGGGTCCAGGGATAAGGGAATCCTTCAAAGACATGCCTCCAGTAACTGTCTCCCCCATATAGATGTCTCCTCCTACAGTCCTTTGATGAAATTAGATCTCTCATGATGATCCAATGTCTTGAAAGTCTCTCATCTGGCAACAGCCTTAAACACAGGAGCCTTTAGGACAGACTTTATGTTCAACCCTTAACGAGGAATGAAGATCAAAACCACCAGAGACCACAAAGACCTCCTAGTTAGTCAAAATACTGAAGCACTTTCATATTTATAGCTACTGGGCAATGACACATGTTGTGATGGTAAATCTTCATGGTCAACTTGGCTGGACTCATAATTACCTAGAGGACACAATTCTAGGAATATCTTTTTTCCAGAGATGCTTACCTGTGGATAGAAGGCCTACCCTGAATGTGGATGATTCCGTCACACGAATAAGAGGAGTGAAGGTTCTCAAGAAAGTCACCTGACCACTAGTGTTCATCTCTCTGCTCCTTGTGTAGGGAGTTGTAGCGGCGTGCTCCCTCCTTCCACAAACTCTTTCGTGCCTTCTCTGCTGACAGACTGTGCCAGCCATAAGGCAAACCAAATTATTCTTTCTTAATTTGATTTCCGTCAAAGCAATGAGAAAAGTTAATCTCACACCTGATAACAGGCAAGTTGATGTCTAGCCTCAATCATGAGGCCTTGGCTTCTTGTCTGTTTCCATGGTCCTGGTGTATTCTAAGGCAACGGTAAGAATTATCCACCTGCTGGAGTCCAGTGAAATGATGGTACAGTGGAGAAGAAGAGCTTTCAGATTACACAGTGACTGAAAAGTGAAGTTAAATGACAAACAGGAAGAGGAAACAGACAAATACTTGCTGTAAATGCAAATAAAGAAAATCTTAAAATAGTGAAGCATTCTGAAAAATGGAAAATTGTCAGACAGCAAATCAGTCAAAGCCTGGAGTAGTAAGTTCCACAGTCATGGGGCTGATAGTATACAAGTCTCAATACAACTCAATACAACTCCACAACTCAATACAACTCAATAGCAGATGTTTGTCTCCAGTGTTCCAGACACTGGGTTTTCTTGTAAGCACACACAGAGCAAAACAAATCATACCAAAACAAAGAAAATGCACAGTTTTTTTTTTTTACAAATAAGTGAACTCAGATACAACATTTCAGAACTCAACACCCTGAAAATCTAATCCCACAGAATCCAACCTTATGCCCTGTCTGCTCAGCTGCTCACACGAGAATGAACCTATTGCTGTTAAGTTTTTGAAAGAGAATGATGCAATCCAGCAAGCTTATCAGGAACTTCTGTCCTTATTCTACATATTAGTTACTAGATTATCTCTTATTTTTATTAGGATTTATTTTTATTTGCATACATGTGAGCGTGTGTGTGTGTGTGTGTGTGTGTGTGTGTGTGTGTGATGTGCATGTGTATTTGTGTATGTGCCAAAGGCTGGAAGAGAAAGCTAGATTCCCTAGAGCTGACCTACCAAATGGGATGCTAGGAAATGAACTTGGGTCCTTTGGAAGAGCAGTAAGCACTCTTAACCACAAAGCCATCCCCCCCCAGCCCCATGATTAGCCTCTTTATGAAATGAAGTCAAATGGTGAAAGCAAGCAGCATCTTATTCAGATTCCTGAAACTTTTCTGTCTCTTGTGTGTATACATATTTTGCATGGTGAGGTAAGTGGTCACGCTAAAATGTGATATAGGGTACCTTCCTTACTGTGAGTTGTTACTAAAGGGGTAAAAAAATATTAGGTAGATCTTTGAAACATATGAGAAATGCATTGTGTTATGGCTTCAATATATTGCCCCAACTGTTTTCTGGCCCATAGTGTTGGTGAATTGATTTTGTTCATGTCACTATTCATTCATGATAAATTACTATACCTTTTTTAAAATCATCAATTTTTAACTCTCTAGTATTCTCTCTCTCTCTCTCTCTCTCTCTCTCTCTCTCTCTGTGTGTGTGTGTGTGTGTGTGTTTTAGTTAACTTTTAACTGTCAACTCATCACAGTCTACAGTCACATGAAAAGAAACTCTTCATTTTAAAATAGTCTTTCTTAGATTGGCCCGTGGACATGTCTGTGAGGGATTTCTTAGTCATTAATTGATGTAGGGTAGGAAGGGAGATGGCTGGTGGCAACCCTAGGTAAGTGGTCTTCAGCTATATAAAGAGCTAACTAAGTGAGATCTTCTTTGTGAGCTACTAACCAGAATTCCTCTGTGGTTTCTGCTCTACTCTCTTGGCCTTGAGTAGGCTCCTGGTTCAAATCTAATGCTGTGTGGAATTGCAAGCAGTCCTGCCTGCAGGTTCTAGCCTTGAATTCCTGCCCAGATTGTCTTCAATGATGAATTATGATCTGGAAATAGAAAGCGAAATAAACCCTTTCCTTTCATGAGTTGCTTTTCAGTCAGAATGTTTTATCACAACAACAGAAGGGAAACCAGAGCATTATAAAATTCTGCTACTTTTTACTCTATGAGTTTCTATCACTTCTTTAATATATATATGGCATTAATATTTATTAATATTTTTAGACCCATGCTCCAACCATATTTATTTGCCTATTTTGGATCCAAGATCTTACTTTATTGTCTAGGCTGGCCTAGCAGTATCTGAGTCTACAGGTATAATACCTCTGTGATTGGCCTCCCAGTCACATTTTTCCTGTAAGCCCTGAGTTGTCATTGTATAGTATGACTGTTATTCTGCGTATTGTGCACAGTACAGCAATTTTCAGAACCTCTATGTCTTATGAGATCAGAACTCAGTGACATTATCTCACAGCTGAGACAGTGAGTGGCCTCATGGAGTGAATGAATGTAGACACATAAGAAGCCAAAGGTTGAAGCCAGAGAAAGCCTAAATTAGTCACTAGAGGACAGGAAGAGGAAGCCAAGGAGTTGTTTAGTGTCACGGGAGGAATCTCAAGGCAAGTAAAGGAAGCATGTCAAGAGAGGCCTAAGCAGCCATATGCCGGTAGTCTCTAGTGGGTCAAAAAGCAGGCAACGCACTGAGCATTAGCCATTGAGTACACAATTGTGTGCATCTTGATATAGGCTGGTAGATTAGAAATATTGAGACATATTGGAAAGGGTATAGCAGACAAAAGAGAGGATCGATACAGTTTTTAAATGCCCGGCTCACTGTTCAGATTTCTAAAATGGAATTACTGCTGTAACTCTCTCTTAATTCTGAGGAGGATTGTCAGGGTTGCCTGAGAGATCCTCTTAGCACACAGTACTTCATGAGACATCAGCTGGTTAATCAACCAAATGTTGATATTAGTATTTCCTGACATTTTATAACACGATATCTTACAATAAAATTTGGTTCTGAATTTGGGATGAAGTTGAGAAGGTGAGATAGAAATAAATTCAGTAAATAAATAAACAGCCAGTGGTGAAGGAAGCTGAGATGGTTTGGAGTCAAGGTGACCAGGCAGAGAAAGACTTAGAGTAAACCAAAGGCCAATAACAGAAATGGGATCCGCGCACTTTGAATACACACCTGAGCGCTGTATATTGCTACGTGGAGAGACACTTGCCTAATTCTGATAGCCAGCCTCAAGCATGCATTCCTCCTGCCAGTTTACAGAGGAGAGGACGGATTCTCCGAGGTCATTATTTAGCTGCAGATCACCAGCATGTAAGACATCTGGAGACAGCCAAGACAGTTTTGTCTCCTGGGGCCATGCTTGGAGACACAGGGCAGAAAGAAGGGAGACATGTGACACAATGAATCACCTGTGAAATCTCTACCGTGTAAAGCAATATTTCGCATTTCCAGTGATATTTATGCAATCTAAAGAATTTCGGTTAAGCAACTCACTGGAGAGGACCCACTGTACATTTTTTACTATTGACCTCTTACCTACAGGGTTAGGTTTGTGTGGAAAGGGGTTTAAGGGAAGCTAAGGAGGAAACCAAGTCAGGGCATTGCTAAATAGTATCTACTGAAAGGGAGTTGTGTTTGTGAGGAGGGCTTACAGTCTGCCGTGATTTACCTCTCCTCTGCCGACCCTCTTGTTCAGCTGAGAGAACAGGCAGATGAGCAGGCACCTGGATGTCTAGAACATGTCCAGCTGGCTGAGCCCCCATATAGCATGCAAAGTCAGCTGCTGCTGGGCAGGTTTAGCATGAGGAATGGACCAAATCGCTGTCCTCATGGAGTTTATCTGGAAGAGATTTACTGTGTTGCTAGGAATCACATTAGCTAATAAACCCATTAGCAAAGAGACTCATTCCTTTTACATACTGTTAACTCGTAGAGGACAGCTACTGCACTAAGGTAGAAGCTCATGGCGAATTAGCTTTAATTGGTTGAGACATGGGAAAGCATAGGTCTCCACAGAACCATAGTGGGCCTTTGAAAGAAAGCCCAACCAGGAAGGCTATTAGCTTCCTAGCGCTGTCCTAACTAAGGCACTCTAACTAGGTACTTCAAAACAACTACAGTTTATTCTCTCAGAGTTGTAGAGACCAAAGTCTGAGATGTGGGTGTTAGCAGAGTTAGTTGTTTCTAAGCTTTAAGAGGGAGACTTCATTTCACACTTCTGCTAGCTGCAGCTAAAGTCTGGTTTTTCTTGGCTCATAGATGTGTAACTCCAGTCTCTGCTCCTGTCTTTATAGACTCTCTCTGTCTCTCTCTGTCTCTCTCTGTCTCCCCTCCCCTCCCCTCCCCTCCCCTCCCCTCCCCTCCCCTCCCCTCCCCTCCCCTCCCCTCCCCTCCCCTCCCCTCCTCTCCCCTCCCCCCTCTCCTCTCCTCTCCTCTCCTCTCCTCTCCTCTCCTCTCCTCTCCTCTCCTCTCTTCTTTCCTTCTTATAAGGGCACGAGTTTTATCCCATTAAAGGCCAACTGTATTCCAATATGACTTCATTTTAGCAACTTGTATCTGGAATGGACTTATTCCTGAAATACTGTGAAATCTCCAGATTCCAGAAAGGGTATGAATCTGTGGAAAGATACTATCCACGCACTACACGAGGGAAGCGTGAATCCTTTGTGTGTCATTGTTTAGAGAGTTGTGAGATAGCATCTGGAGGAAACAGCCAGAAGGATATTGAATATAAAACTGTAACAGGGAACAAATATCCAATCCAATGAGGAAAGTGAGGAAAATTTAAAGAGGGAACTGTTTTAGGTAGGAATAAAAGAAGAAGCAAGTGGACAAGCACCTAAGATGGCAGGACCTCAGACTCAGCCCAGCCTTCCCCGCTACAGAGATGTTGGCCGTCTTTTCCATCCTGCTTGGCATTCGGGTATGTACAACCTGGAGTTAGAGGGGGTACACCACCACTGAAGAATAAGGAATGGGTGCCCGTTGATGCTCACACCATATTTCCAGCCCAAAGACTCTTCTCCCATGGGATTCATAAGATTCCCCCCAGAAGATTCTGAGGAATTAGTACCAGTTGGCAAAAGCAGTGGCCAACTCAATAATTCATCCTTGTTTGGTTTTCAAACCTCATTCATGCTTCTAGCCTCTCATTCCTGTTCTATGACATAATTTCAGAAATAAGCCTGGTGTGCGCAAGAGTTTCTGTTGGTGCAAGGGCTGTGGGTTACTGAGAGGAGTAGGAGGAGACAGGAAGAGGTGGGGGGTAGACAGGAATAGGTGGGTATAGAGAGAAAGAACAGATTAGAGAAGAGAGGCTATTGTCTTCTTCCGAGGAAGTAAGTCACTGTCAGCCTTCAGGACAGCAGACACACGGAGCAAAGACATGCAGCCAAACACCCAGGGAGCTAGGAAGGGTTAACCTGGTGTAAATAAATGTCCACCTCTGCCCACAGAGCGGGTGGGAAGGACAGAGAGTAGAAATGGACATAGTCAGAGATGTCAAGACAACGGTATTCATTCCCACATCACCTTTTTTTTTTTCTCCCTCCAACCCTGACAAATGAATTACCCAGGGTTGGCAATGTTCACACCACTGTCACTCCCAAGTGGGAAAATGCTTCTCAACTGAGCCTATCCTTACTGCCTTCTGGGAAGACTGTTGTTTCAGATTCAGATGCTGGGTCACTGCCGTTGATGCTGCTGGGTGTGATGGTCATCATCTACACTAGACAGCCTAGCATGCCGGCAAGAGTGTAGACGTGTGTTGAGAGCATCTCCTGCTTGAATACTGCCACTGCTACTAAGGGATCAATCTGCCCGTGAGCCACTGTCCTTGACTCCTCCGTATCCCAGCTTCTCATCGGCTGAAAGGAACTAAAATGCAAACCTTACAGGAGAAAGATTTTGCAAGATTTTCCAGAACTATCTCTAAAAGTTAGCCGTTTTCAACAACTGCTTGACTTCGTTACTCATTTTAACTTAGATATAGATATCAGTAGTTTTTATTAAGCTAAAGAGACATGTCTGTAACTGTCTTCGTAGTCTAAAAAAAATTCCTTTAGTTATTAGAAATTCCTTTAAACATAAGAGTGCTTTTCCGATAGCTGGAAATTATATATTTTATAATCTCTCTCGTTTTTTTCATCATTAACCAAATATCCTCGAGCGAGACACGAACAAGTAGCAAACTGTCTAAAGCGTTCTCCAGCTGGCTTCACCCCTCGATAGTTTTAAATCAAAATTGCTGTCAGCGCAGCAGTTGACACTCAGACTTTAAGCAGCCCTGACTGCTGATGGAGATGAATCACTGTGGGAAAGGCCTGGGGTTTTGGGTCCTTGGAGACTTTGACTGAACTCCTGAATTCAGTGACCTGCATCCAAGCTCACTGGCCAAATGACCTCTGTTTTGAAGCCTGGCGCAGGGGGATTTCTCATAGGGCTGTTCTCGCCTGTGGTAAACTCTGAGATAGTCTGACTCACCATGTGTTAATAGAAGGGTTAATAGAGCTTTGCCTGGGAAACAAGCCACCTCTGGCATTCAGGAGCCTAAGGACTTGAGAACTAAAACTGGTGTACTTCTCTTCTCATCCTTTGAGAAGTAGCTATGTAATAGTTTTGGGATAATGGCACCGTGTAAAGGAAATGCCTGCCCTACCTTTAAACTGTCTGTCTATCTATCTATCTATCTATCTATCTATCTATCTATCTATCTATCTATCTATCTATCTCTGTCTGTCTGTCTGTCTGTCTGTCTGTCTGTCTGTCTATCTACCTACCTATCTGTCTGTCTGTCTGCCTGTCCATACGTCCATCTGCCCACCCACCCACCCGCCCGTCCGTCCACCCACGACCCTGCCCACCCACCCACCCCATCCATCCATCCATCCATCCATCCATCCATCCATCTATCTATCTATCTATCTATCTATCTATCTAGGTCTTAAACATGCTGGCCAAGCACCCTACCACTGAGCTAAGGCCCAGAGGAGTCCATTAATTTTGTGCCTCTTTCTCAAAGAACTTCTTAAATGTGAGTAAAGATGACCAGGGAGAAAGTATTTAATGAGAGGAAGAACGCAAACACAAAGTTTCTGACCCTTATTTTTGGAAAGGAAACCAATGGTGTTGTAGCATACTAGACATTCAAAAAGAAGTAAGATGTATTATGGAAATACTGCCTTTGCATTCCCTCGGGATTATGTAGTTGCTGAACCCTGTGATTAATTTGTTGAACATTTTGTGGTTATTGCTCTGTTTACACAAATGATTGCCAATTGAAAGTCTCACCCAGAAGAGCTAGCCAGGGGGCATTGATTGTAATGGATATGTACTAATCTTAAAATAGGGGTTAAACATGTGGGCTGGCAGCCCCTAGCAGGACTCAGGTATTACAAGTAAGCCTTAAGACATGGGAGACTTTAGAAAATACTCACATAGGAAACGTGTTTCTATGACACTTGTTTCCTGTATTTTTAATCTATTTTCAATGAAAAGAGAAGTCAGGTGCCAAGAATTGCATTTTCAACTAGGGAGGTGGGAAAGGTACTTTTGAAAAGAAGCATTAGCTAGAAAAGAAACCAGAAAAATCCTGCTTGTAATTCGAGATTGGGCAGGGGTATCTGTAGTCTTTGAGATTTAACTTATTAATTAATACTTATTAATTTATCTATAATTGATCAAATTTTCGTGCCTGTGTTGAGTTCTACTGAGTTCAACGTACTTAGAAATGTGTAAGCATTGTGTGTCATCGTCTAAATCCCAGTTGGTGTGTATGTTCTTCTCATACACTTTTAATTTTTGTGCACATTAATAACAAATCTGTGACTGATGATTTTCCAGAATATGCAATGCTCTTATTAGCTGTGGCCATAATGCCATCCAACAGATTTAGAGAGCTTATTCTATTTAACTGAACTTTTTATTAGATATTTGCTTTATTTACATTTCAAATGGTATCCCCCTTTCAAATTACCCCTCCAAAAGTCCCCTATTCCATTCCTCCACCCCATGCTCACCACCACCCCCCAAATTTCCTGACTTGCATTACCCTCTTCTGGGGAATCGAGCGTTCATAGCACCCTCGTGGTCTCTCCTCTCATTGATGTCTGAAATGGTCGTCTTCTGCTACATATGTAAATGGAGCCATGGGTCCCTCCATGTGTACTCTTTGGTTGGTGGTTTAACCCCTCACTGAAATTTTGTATCCTGTGACCCCCCCCCATCTTCCCACTGTAAATTTTTAATAAGAGATTCTCACTTCAGGAGCTCTGGAAATTGAGTTCATGTCTCACAATCCCATGCTTCTTTACTATTTGTTAGCAAGTACAATCTGTCACAGAGTTGTTGCTACCACCCTGGAGCCTAAGAAAATAATGCTGGGAAAAGAGGCAGGTCTATGGGTGAACTCAGTCTCATTGGCAGTGGCATTGTGGAGAATGGCCCATTGATTTGATGGTTCTTAAACTTTTATCCTAGATGCCTAGGGTTTCTCTGTGTAACCCTAGCTGTCCTAGAACACACTCTGTAGACTAAGCTAGCCTGGAACTCCGAGATGTGCCTGCCTCTGCCTCCCAAGATCTGGCATTAAAGTGTGTGCCACCATTGCCTGGCTTGGAGTTGTCTCTTAAGATCTTTTCTCAAGAGGATGGCAGATACCCAGCCAGGCCGTCCAAAAGGTATACTCTGGTCCACTCTCTCAAGTTCCCTCCTAACTAATCTTAGTGTCTCAGAGCCCACTCTCCTGTTTTGTTTGGTAATGTGGAAATAACTTGTGATGGTTTGTATGTGCTCGGCCCAGGGAGGGGTACTATTAAAAGGTGTGGCCCTGTTGGAGTAAGCATGTCACTGTGTGCTTTAAGAGCCTCGTCCTAGCTGTCTAGACTCCAGTATTCTGCTAGTAGTCTTCAGATGAAGATGTAGAACTCTCAGCTCCTCCTGTACCATGCCTGCCTGGATGCTGCCATGTTCCTACCTTGATGATAACAGACTGAACCTCTAGACCCATAAGCCAGTCCCAATTAAATGTTGTCCTTATAAGAGTTGTCTTGATCATGGTGTCTGTTCACAGCAGTAAAACCTTAACTTCGACTCTATATGGTTCATGTAGCCTAGATTTGGTTCTCACTAGATTGTATTTATCCCATTTCAATACTGTTCTCAGAAGAGTTCCATCACCTAGTGTCTTATCTGATTTGCACAATTTTGACTTGGATTCTCTTATGCCCAAGCACCACCCTTTACTTTCTATTCCCTAGAGTTTTCCTTATGACTTCTGCTTGTGTCCACAATATTTGATTTATGCACCTTTCCCTCACTAATATGGGTTTTCCGAGTCTAATGATAGTAGTCCCATTCCCTCATATTTTCCTAGCATTTAGTGTCTGGACTTTAGAGAGAGAGTTCTTCACAGGAGGAATGGGTGAATAACTGAGTTTACAGCTATCAAGAGGAATTCACCGAAGTGTTTGTTTCTTTTGAAACAGGAAAGTATTAATGGTGTCAGAACTCCCTTTTGTGAGCCAGAGAACTGCAGTGGGAATTCACTGTGGTAACAGAGGCATGGCCAGAGGCAATGTGATCCTGAATCCAAGGAAGAGACATCACCATGAGTCAAATGTGGATCTTGTTTTTAAAATAAGGGCAATATCGGAGTTAGTAATACAGTACACCATGCAGTCACAAAAGTACAAAATGAAGAAACAATTCTTACGTAGGAGGTTGTTGCTTTCAGAGCTAAGCAAAATATGGGCAAACTATTTATACTGAATAAGAGCCTTAGGCTCTGATATTCTACAATTATCGTAAAACATTTATGACTCAACATCGTGATCCATGAGTTGAGCGCCGAGTGTGATGCAGGAAGGTTCCTCTCTGTGCCTCAACTCACCACTAATTGATTTGTTTTTTAATGAACCAAAACAGTGATCTTGACTTAATCTTTGTTATAGAAAACAAGTAGAATAGAGTAGAATAGCATGCTTGTTATCCCCATTCTTTCTTTCGAGGTGGAGGCTGGGGGATCAGATATTTGAGATCACCCTCCTCTGCTGGGTGCGTTTGAGGCCCTTCTGGGCTTCTCTTCCACCTGCCGAAGACAAATGAGTTATAGATGTGTCATGAATGGGAACCTAAGTCCCCTAGGTTTTGTGCCCTCGGTGGTCACAATAAGTTGACTTTCAGCCTTCCAAGAAGCTCACAATGAAAAGTCAACACGCCCTGTTTAACGAGGCACATAAGCTATGCACAAAACATTATTATGGTGTAAACTCGACTGTTAAATTTATGGAAGCACAACAGATGCTAGCAAATTTTGTTTTAAAGGAAGGGAAGAAAATTACCAAATGACCACAAATAAGATTCTTCTTCTTACAGAGCTTTGAACTTTTCTAGAATATAGGTTTTGCGGGATTAGGGTGATACACTCTTAAGATTCTTAAAACTAAATAAATACTCCTTATTTGTTTATGTTCTGCTTTCTCTGAATAAAAAAACAAACATTTTTTAAATTAAGAAGAGTATTGTTTTCAGGAAACACAGTTGCACAGGGACAGGAAAGAGCAAGCGTTTTATTGGAGATTTGGAGGGGTCTGAGATGTTAACCAGTAGGATGGTAAGGGGCTTTCCTCATATGTTTAAGGGAATTTTTCCATAAGATTCAGATCCACAGTTTGTTTTCAGAGAATCTTAGTGTTGTCCCTGGTGGTTTCTACTGTCAGGTGAGGGTTTGAGGGCTAGGCACATTCCATACATTGTTAGCAGAGGAGGGGAGAAGTTGGATAGGTAACAGCATCTATGGATTAGGGCTGTGAGAGTTTATATCTTTTGTCTCTTTGAATGTCCCTATTGTTTTATTCCACCTTTAAAGAGTGCTTCCTTCTTAATCTTATGAAAACATCACACTGTTTCATAGCTGAGTTGTTTTCAGTGAGTAAAGTTTTCTCTATATTAAAGTGGATTAAAAACCATAGGCAGACACCAGACCAATACCCGAAGAATCTAGAAAACACAAATTTCACAACTATGTTAAACAAGCATAGACCCAAAATTAAGATTAGATAATAGTAATTAATGACGCCTACAATGTTGTAGAAGCCAAACAAGGCTAGGCAGCATTTGGCACAGGTCCTTCTGGAGTTAAATATGGGTAGCCACTCTGCTTCTTTCTAAAATTGAGAGACTGACCCACATAGAAATTAGAGAATACATACCTCTCTCTGCTTTGTAAGAATTGAGCATACATTAAAATTGCGTAATTGTACTATGTTAGGGAAGGCTGGGGATTTAGAAGGATTATAGAAGAGCTGGGGGAACTGGCAATCTGATCTTTTTTTTGTTTTATTTATTATCATAGAACAACTGACATAATTCTTAGAATTCCCTTTTAGATCCAGTTTGTCTCCTTCTGCATTTTTTTTACTAATGCTAATTACTCTACTCATCATTCATACCTTCCTGTGGGGTATATAAAACTAAGTTTTTGCCAAGACTGTTTTACCCCCTTTTTACTGTCACAGTCACTCAAATGTCCTTACGGGCCCAGCCAATTTTAAGAATTCACCAGGAAACTCCTGGCTTCTTTCCTTATGTCTTGTATCAGTTTGTCCTACCTGCTAGAACAGATCAGAGTCTTGCTGATCATGTGGTTTCCCTTGAAAGCACCAGGGACATTTCCCTCTTTAATGATCCCTCACGTTGCTGAATGGAGATTGAAGGTACACCAATCCAAACCCTATTTACACAGCCTCTCTAGCCAGAGGCAAGTGAATTATCAGTCATGGGACTCTATTTTTGGCATTTGTGCATTTCTCTAGTGTGTGCAAGTACATGGGTTCGATCCCCAGTGCTAAGAAACAAAAGGTAAAGTAGAATTGAAACCCAGTTAAGATCGCTTGTTCATTATTTCACTGAGTTTTGTTGTCATTGTGTTTGGTTAGTTCGTTGAGTTATTTCTACATTTAGGAACAGTATCTCACTAGTTTTGGGGTGCCTGGAACTCTGCATGTAGACAAGGCTGGTCTTGAACTTACAATAGTTCCTCTGCCCTAGCCTAATGAGGTCTGGGATGACAGGCACACACCACTACTTCTGGCTTGTGTACATCTATGTGAGTGTCACCGCTGCTAAGATTCTAGAATGTTCTTCTATATTCAGTTTTCCTTAGACCAGTGCTTCTCAACCTGTGGGTCATGATCCCTTTAGGGTTTGAATGGCCCTTTCTTTGGGGTCACCTAAGAAAACGCAGAGATTTACATTGTGATTCATAAAAGTGGTAAAATTACAGTTATGAAGTAGCAAAAAATAACTTCATGGAGGGGGTGGTAACAACAACATGAGAAATTGTATTAAAGGGTTACAGCGTTAAGACGGTTGAGAACCAGAGCCTTGGATCCAGCCCACACAGACTGTCAACTCTTACATGCTAAGGCTAGGAATGGTTTGAGATAACAATGTCTAATGACTGTTTTCTTAGAAGCAACCATATAAAAGGGAGGAAGGGCAGAAACCAAAATAGTTAGACTGAGAGGAAAGATTCTTTACATTTCATTCTTAAGGATTGTCACATAATTACACATAAAGAACCAGCCTATCAAATCATAGATACAAAGTATAACATGAGACTCTTAGGCAAAATGGCACACTACACAAAAGCAACAACTTGGTGAAACTAGATTAAAAGAAACTAGAGGAACGGTTTCATCAAACCAGAGAACACACTGAGATTTCCCTTGGCTCTGCTAGTAAGGAAATACTCCATTGGTTTCTTATAGACCTCCTCACACTGCTGTCCAAGAGAAATGAATTTCAATGGGCTAACCTCACTTCCTTCATATTGAGACCTGTTTTTTTCCCACTCGATACCAAGAATCCCAAACACAATCCTAAGAACTTACAAGAGAGATTTCACATCATCTACAGAACAGTCTGTTAGACCGGTTCCGGTTTTGCTCTCCACACCGAGAAGAGATGAAGCATGCACAGTATCAGGCAGAATTGCATGCTCTATCCTAGACAAGCTTAGGCATGCATACTAATTCGTAGGAGGGTAGGTGCAGTTGGCTGAGCCCACCCCTTACCTTTTTGGTGTAGTAGTTCAGGGCCAAGCCCTGAGAATTTGTATAACAGGCAAATTCTTGGGTGCTGCTGGCCCAGATCATACTCTAGATTCAACAGCTTCAATATTGGAAGATTTAGTATACTGATTAATTTTTTTTTATAAATTTAACACAAGCTGAAGTCATCTGAGAAGAGAAAACCTCAACTGAAAAAAATGCCCCCATTATATTGGCCTGTAAGCAAGCCCATGGGGGCATTTTCTTAACTGGTGATTGATGTGGAAGGGCCCAGCTCACTGAAGGCAGTGACATCACTGGGCAAATGGTCTTGGGCATGCTTATATAAGAAAGCAAACTAAACAAATCAGTAAACGATATTCCTGCATGTTCTCTGCTTCAATTTCTGCCTCCAGAGTCCTGTCTTGAGTTCTAGCTTTGACTTCCCTCAGTGATGGAGCGTGACATGGATGTGTAAGCTAAACAAATCCTTCCATCTCCAAATTGCTTTCAGTTGTGGTTTTTTATCTCAGTGATCCAAAGGTACCCCATACAGCTGGGTTCAAATGCAGACACTTCCCTTTATTAGCTGTGATGCAGAGGATTTGGGGCTACTTGCCCAAGCCTTGGTGTATTGCTTTGAAAGTTGAACTGTCCCATGTTATATAAGACTTTGTGAGGATAAAATGAACCATATGTACATTATTTTAAAGCCTATGATTATTGCTACTGTGGTTGCATAAGAATCTGTAGACTTGCATCATCCCCAACAGGGATGATGAGAGAATTTCACAAGGCCTTTCATAAGGGTGAATGTTGCACCCAGAGTGAACAACACAGACTCCAGCAACCAGCGTGGAACATGGCTTGAAGAAGCATGAATCCTGTTGTCTTTTAAGTCCGCGTCTGTGTGGTCAGCTCCTGGTTCCATGGGACCTGATTCCCACATGGGAAACTGGAAAACAAGGAACCTACCTTCCAAACTGAATGCCATCTCTGTTTGAGTTCATGCATTGCAGGAATTACCACTGTGCCTTGCACACAATAATTTTGGACTCTAATGGGGGTGATGGAAACAAAATCCAATGGAGAGATAATGTAGGAGAAGTTTTGTAACACAGCCACATCCCATGATTAGCTGTCTCCATACCCACCCCAGAGCCCTAAACACCATATGCCAAGATGAGCAAACTGGACTTCCAGGACTCCGAGGTGGTTTCCAAATGATGTTCTACAGCAATCATCAAGGCAGTGCTTCCAATCAGTTGACAGCTGGAGCTCTTTTTCCTGGTGGTATTTTGTGACTGACCTACCACACTCATTTTTTTTGTTGTTGTTGTTGCTGTTGCTACCTTCCCACATGATCTTAAAATAACATAATTCTACAATTCCCTTTTAAGCAGAATGCTAACAATAGAAAAACTCAGATTGCATGTGGTGAGTGTTACGGGGCTCTGTAATTTTTTTTTAAACTCTTGATTCAGACAAAGAATGACACTACAGTGAGTTCTACATTAATAAACACCAGATAAGCTCCAGCAATCTGCCCTGGTTAGTGGAAGTCCCGGGCTTGCAAAACCTGGGAGTTAATAGAAGCAAGAATCAGAGTACAGTTGCTGACCTAGTTGTCTGACCTGATCCCATCTCATGGGGCTGGAATGTGGCTCATGATATCATGCTGGACAAACTTTCCCTGATACCTCATATTGATTATCGGCTAGTCATCCAGCTCCTATGTCTTTGCATATTATGTGGGTTGCCACTTTACCCATTTGGCTTGGCGCTGTGAACCATACAGAGAAACATGGTTATCCTGGAACTCATTCTCATATCTTTGAACAAGCCTGTTCCCATGACAGCGAGTGGTCGAGCAAATAAAGACATGGAAATTTTGTAGAGTTTATTGTTCCCTCTTCTTTGCTGTGTTTTAGATTAGTTGACTCCTAGGATAAGGATGATACCAAGAGACATTTCAACATTACTTGAAGGAATTAGTTAGATGAACTACATGGTGTTTTACATGGATATGTAATAGTTTCTTTTTTCTTTACATTTTAAATTATTAGGACTAAAATACCTTTAGGTTTTGTTTTGACCTTTTTTTGTTTGTTTGTTTGTTTGTTTTTTGATGGGAATATTTCTTCACTAGATACCTCATTATACATTTTGCTACAACTTGGTTTTTCCCTCACGGAACATTAACTTCTGACTTTTCTGCTTCATATCTTGGTTACCTCTAATTTGGGGAATTTGTCCTCACTTTCTTTAATGGCTTAGCCACATAGAGCCCTGAATTTTTTCCTGCGTAAGTCACCAGTGTCTGTGGTGGCTTCCAGACATATGATCTTCCCAACACTTCCAGTCTGCTTTACTCTGTCTCAGCCATCCGAGCCCCTGGCTGTCCTCATCAGGCATCAGAACACAATTCTTTCTTCTATTAATTTGGTTATCTCCAGTATTTCATCTCAGTAATGGAAAGCTAACTACACTTAAGGGCCCTACCTGGATCTTAATATTATTAATATTCACACCTCCCAGAGTCCCACCCATCTGTAAACATTAGAGTTGGGTTAAATCTTTACCCTTTTAATGATGTACAGTGCAGCTTGAACATGAGTTCACGGGGAGCAAACCATACTTAAGATAGAGTCTCTCTTTATATAGAGTGTTCCACATTTCTTCTCATTTCTTTGTTTCTGGGCCATTCTGAACTGACTGATTAATCATCTTCTCTGTCTCATCTAGTTATCTTCAGGACACTTGCCAAGGTCTCTCACCTAGTTCCTAAGGCTGTCTATCAGTTTTTTTTTTAAGTGATTTGTACTGACTGCAGCCTCCGGGATAGCAAGCTGATGTTACCAATTTTTGAAAGCTGATTCAGCTCCTCCTCTGTGTCCCTCGTTCCCTTCCTTCTGGATTCTGCTCTATTCTTCCCTTTTCCTTAAATATTCGTTACTTCTCTACCTGGAAAATACCAAGTGCTCCTTTTCACGTTTGTCTCAGTAACAGCAGAGACTTCTCCCACCTTACCAATCCATTCTCAGAGCTGTGCCCTCACATGACCTATAGTGCTTTTAGTGAGATCTACTATTTGTAGATTTGTATTTAGAAAGAAATCTGGGTTGACTTCCTAGTGTTTGTCAGTCATGCGATCATGGGCAATGTACAATGAATCTGCTGAGACAGACGTTCCTCCTCTGTTTTAGGAGATTCTATCTGCCTGGAGGGGTGTTGTGAGAACTAAGATAGAATTAACTGCTGTATAACAGCCATGTCATAAATACTCCTTCTTTCCTCTTCCCTGTATCCTTGAGGCAGCAGATGATGGCACTCATTTTGACATCCCGCAAAGTGGTAATCATGGGAAAGCTGTCAGTAAACAGTTACTGAATCCCCACATCCATGTCCTGCATCTTTTGGTAAGCCTGGCTCTCCACATACAATACAGTTTTTACTTGTTGTGTCTTTCCCATGTTGCCTATTTACATTGAGTGTGTTAAAGAAGAATATTCTGTATAAAGAATGTTTATATCTATATATCTATATATCTATATATCTATGTATCTATATCTATATCTATACATCTATCTATATCTATATCTATACATCTATCTATATCTATATCTATATCTATATCTATATCTATATCTATATCTATATCTATATCTATATCTATATCTATATATCTATATATCTATATATCTATATCTATCTATATCTATCTCTCTATATATCTATATCTATCTAATATATCTATATATCTATATATATCTATATCTATATATAGATATAGATAGTGAGCAGGCAGTTGACAGATCTCTAGAGTGCTAACAATCCTGCCTTGCCCACTGAGAAAGACTTGTGTCTGTGTGTTCCATATCTGGCCTAGAATAAAAGGGGCATTTTTTTCTTGACAAATTCAGTCATAATAATGACAAATGATGATTCCCCTTCAGGGTATTGACTCAGTATTATGGTTCTCTCCAGCTGCAGGGACAATATGAAATGGTTCACTCATATCTTTGAGTGTGTGTATGTGTGTGGTAGAGGGGAATTCTTAATGAGAAAATCTAACTGCCTTAGTCTATTCTATGTTGTTACAACAATATACCACTGGCAGGCCACTTTATAAAGGAAAGGAGCTTATTTGGATGACAATTCTGGAGGCTGAAAAGTCCAAACCATATGACATTGGTAGTTAATGAGGTCCATTCCTTGGCTGTGTCACAGCATATGACAGGAGAGAGAGGGAGAGGCTTAACCCACTTCATGACACCAACAATAATCCCTTCATAAGGGCACTTGTGACCCAATCACTTCCCATTAGACCTCAGTAAAAATTCTAAACATTTAGGATTCTGCTGCATTAGTGACCAAAATTCCATCACATGCATTAAGGAGACAAGGCATATCTAAAACTTAATATTTATGATATCATACACCATTATCTATAGTAAGAATCCAGGAGTTAGAAACAGCAAAAAGTTAATCTGTAGTCTGGATGAGATGGCTCCCCAAATTCTCTGGCATTTGGATACTTGGTTCCCACTTGACAGCTGTTTGGGAAGGATTAGGAGGTGAGCTTTGTTAGGGGAAGTATGTTACTTAGAGGTCTCAAAAGACTTGTACAATTTCAAGGTAGCTCAGATCTTTTGTTTTGTTTTGTTTTGTTTGTTTTGTTTTTCAGCTTTCGAAAATGATAACAATATTCACAGGTCCCTGTGCGACCAACATACCTGTGGGTATGCCCACTTAAGCTCACAGCATCTGCCAAGAGCCATTAAGAAACGTGAACTGGAAGATCAAAGCTTACAGAGGAACTTCTCGTGAGAGCCCCAGCTCTCCCTGGAGGCAGACAGTGTGCATAGATATTCACTCATCTGTCATCTGAATGGTGATGACACTCAGCTGTCGCCATCTGCCTACAGGTCTGTGTGATCACGGTCATGTGTAGCCTTCTGTAGGCTGTGCTCCCCAGGGATTAGGCCAGTGGGGTCTGGGTTTTGCTATGACTATGCTGTTATAAATATGACTAACGTTTAAATCAGCAAACTGAATAAAGAAGATCCCCTTCCAAAATACACACGAGTCCTTAAAGCCTAAAGTGAGAAACCTGACTTCCTTCATTGCAGTAGAGCTGCAGTGCCAGTTCTGGGTGTCTAGCCTGCTAGTTTGTTTGACAGAACTTTAAATTTGTAAAAATAGTTTGGTGTAGATCTCTGTGTGTGTGTGTGTGTGTGTGTGTGTGTGTGTGTGTTCATGTGTGTGCTTGTTTATGGGTCTGCAAATGCTCAGACACGAGGAGGTCAGAGGTCTGTTTCAGTATTGTTCCTCAGTCTCTCTCACTGGACTGAGACATGCTAATTGGCTTAGGCTAGCCAGCAGGGAGCCCCAGGGCAGGGCGTCTACCTGGCTATGCTTCCACAGCTCAGCATCACAAATCCTGTGCTTCCATGCCTTGTTGTTGTTGTTGTTGTTGTTGTTGTTGTTTTAAGTGGGTTCTGAGGCTCAAACTCAGATCATCATGCTCTTACACACACATACACACACACACACACACACACACACAAACACACACACACACACACACACACACACACACACACACACACTTTTCTGACTAAGCTATCCCCCTACTGGTGGTTCTGCAGATTTTGACTTGCAGGGGACAATTCCTTAAAAAATGGTGTGTGTGTGTGTGTGTGTGTGTGTGTGTTTGAGAGAAAGAGAGACAGAGACAGAGACAGAGACACAGAGAAATGTCCCATTAGTTCCCTCTGCATCTCTGGAAAGCTGCAATGTACCCTTCCTTGCTCCCTAGGATGTAATGGAAGGCCAGGAATAACAACTCCTCACATTCGTCTCCGAGGACACATTGCCAGACTCTCAGTAAGTACCAACACTTAGTGAACTGAAGAAGCATACTAGTTCACAATCTATGCCTGTCTTGTACTGTTGGAGCCTTCTCACAATTTCAGTATGGGTGGGAGGTAAGTGGGGTATGTGCAGAAGTAGTGCATCAACCTGAACCCCCGAAGCTAGTGAGAGTCTCCTGTAAGACTTGGAGGAAGGGGGAGGGATGGACTCAAAATTCACAGAGTGGAAAGAGTTGATGAGAAAGGAGGAATAAAGTCTCCCATGCCCATGAGACACCAGGAAAGGGGACGTGGAGGCAGAGGCAGAGGCAGAGGCAGAATTTCTCATCCTCTTATCTGATGCTAACATTCCTATTCCTAGCACCATGAGGCACAGCCCTGTTGTTCTGGGGTGCAGGCAAGGAAGGTGGGGAGAGCAGATCTTTGCTTTGGTGTTAGTAAATCAGAACAGCAGAGCTGGTGGTGGAGGCCAGGCTGGCACTGTGTTTCTGCTGCAGTGCCTGCTCTCTGCTGTGCTTGAAGGCCTGACAAATTCCTGAGGGCGGGGGGGGGGGGGAAGGGAGGGGCGGAAGCCCAAAGAGCCCCCTGTCACCGGCTTGGTGATGTGAGGTCATTCTTGAGCTATCAGCTGACTGGCTGGGCTGGGTAGAGGCCCCTCTGAATGTACAGCTGCACTTCATAGATGACCCAGAAGCCACCCACTTCCTTTCCCAGTAACTACAAAGAGCCGGCAAATTCGTTGTGTCGTCCCAGATGGGGAAGGAAGGGCTCAATTAGAAAGGGAGAGGTAGAACTAGAACGGTAATTGGTAAAAGTGAAAGTGCGCTTTCTCTAAAAGCTCAAAGTGATCGTGTTACTGTTTTCCTCAGAAGTGCCAGCCTCTTTCACCAGAAACACTAGTCCTAGATGCACGGCCGTGTACGGGCCCCTTTAGGAACTTGCTCGGTCCAGCTCTTTCATGCTTGCTCAGTAGGCTTTGGTTGCTTAGCAAACAGACAAGAAGCGTCGTCATAGTCGGAGCCTTTGAATTCTTCCTGGCCTCGAGGGTAGCCATAAGTTACTAGGTCAAGATTGAACCCCTCCCCACAGCATTGAGACGGACCCAGACAAGGTAACTAAACTCATCCTTGGCCTCTCCCATCATCTTCCAAGTTCTTCCATGCCCAGTCAGTATGATGTAATTCAGGGTACGCTGGGAGCAAGGGACTGAATCTGGAGCTCAGCTAGGCCCTAACCTAGCATTCATCCACTCCTGTTGTAGGAAGGGTCTAAGGCCAGGCCTCAGCCGTCAACCTGTCTGCATGCTCCGCTGTGAGTAGACCGTCCCCACCTTCTGAGTCTCAGAGCATGATACCAGACAAGATCCAGGACAGATGGCTCAGCAGCTGGCTGTTATTTTTATATGAACTCACTGCCAAGCCAGTCTCGCGGTGACCTGATGACCCCTGGCAGCTTTGGAAATTGCAGACCTCCGGCCATTTGATACAGTTGATGGAGTTGGTGTTTTCCAGCCCTACCACACTAAGTCCAAGTTCGTACTTTACTCTCCCGTGGTCCTTCTCAAAATAAGACACAGAGAAAAATCATCCATCTTCAGGGCACCAGGATTCCTAGCCAGAAAATAGGTTGAAAACATTAAGGTTACTTCTCGGCTCACATAATTTTCTAAGTCTCCACTTAAACGAATGGACTTCATTGTGCTACTGTATATCCCCTTTCTGGCATTTTAAAATATTTCAGTTGATCATTTCACTTGGGTTTGGACAAAGTATGGACAGCTGTGAGTCACCACCACCCACGTAAGATTCCCACTGTGGTAGAAGGTGTTGCCTCGGGGCCTGAGCCAGATCCAAACCCACAGAGCTCTCTGTTTTGCCTTATGAATCCTCTTGCCGTCTGCATGGCTTCCCATTCCCATGAGGCTGGAGGCTGTGGCTGTCCTGCCCACCTCTCCCGTTGCCTCTCAGAGCCTGACATCCCAAAACTTCAGAATAAATATTTATAGAGAGAATGCCTTGACACTGAACATTGGATGCGTAATTGTGCCCTGTGTCTTTCTTCTGCACTGAATGAATCACAAAGATCGGAAGTGTGAAGATAGGGCCAGGCTGATACATTATAAGGCTGGCATTGTTGTGATCATAAAGAGGGAAATAGGTGTAAGAATTTGTTCTCTGGGCATGAGGAAGAAGGGGGTGCCTCAGCGGGCCCATGCCAAGGCATCCCTTGCCCCAGAGGGACCACACACAAACGACAGTATAGTATAGAGTTTATTCAGGGCATGGGGAGGGGAGTTAAGAGAGTAGTAGAGGCAGAGAAAGGCAGAGAGGAGAGAGGAGTGAAGCAGAGTCTGTCCATGACCATGTGGAGAGAGGGGGAGGGGAGGAGAGAATGGGAACAGAAGAGCCCAAGAGAGCAAAAGAGAACAAAAGAACAAGAGGATAAGAGAGAGAAGGGGCAAGAAGTCCCTTTTGTAGTGGACCAGACCTACCTGGCCATTGCCAGGTAACTGGGGTGGAGTTTAGACAGAATCCCAACAGACACGACTATTGTGTCCCTATGCATCTGCAAGCCAAGTTATGCTCAGACCTCATATACGCTCAGAGGCCAAAATCTCTCCCCTTTACCTTAAAAACAAACAAATAAACAAACCCCAAGGCAGTGACCTCTAGTGGTCAGGTAGAATGGAAAATAAAATTAAAGAGAGGAGTTTAGAAGGAAAAGTCTTCTAAACTTAACCCTTGAGATGGTTACTTTTTATTGTCAACTTGACCGGATTCAGCATCTCCTTGAAGACAAATATCTCCAAAGCGTGTCCCTGAGGGTGTTTACAAAGAGGTGTAACTGGGGAGGGAAAATCTGCCCTGAGCAGGCAATAGTATCTCATGGACTGGGATTCCAGACTGGATAAAAAGGAGAACAACAACAACAACAAAATATTCCTAAGCTAAATGTTTGCATTTATCTCTCCAGTCCCTGACAGTGGATGCAGTGTGGCCAACAACATCACAATAGTGCACCAGTTCCTGGCTGTGGATACAGTGTGACCAGCCACATACATCATAGGAGGGCACCAGTTCCTGGCTGGGGATACAATGTAACCACCCATATCACACTCCCCTATCATTTACTGACTGTAGATACAATGTGACCAGCCACATCACCAGGTCTTCTTCGCCATCATGTAGATCCCCAGGCTCAAAGTAAACCCTTTTTTTTTAAGGTATGTCATCAGGCATTTTGTTATAGCTGTGGAACAGTCACTAATACTACCCTTGGCAATAATCACACAGAGAAATTTACTGAAAATTGTCTATCAGACTTGTAGTTTAGTATTTCATTGATTCTACCCGTGAAACAGATATGATATCTGTAGCATTTGTGCAGGGAAATCTTGGAACACTGATTAGTTGAAAGAACTTGCCAAAGTTGGCAGATAGAGAAGTCAGAATTACAAGGCTATGCCCAGAGTTGACCACCAGCCCCTGGCTAGATGAGGCTGTAAGGATAATGTCTGAGCTTCACTCGCGTCTGTTTAATTCATAGCCAATTGGCCTAAGTCCTGGGCAACAAGTACTAACTTCATACAGGAAGAGGCCCAGTCAAAAACACTTGGACAGGGTCATTTTTATTTGAAAATATTCTGGCATGAAAGGAAAAGCCAGCTTAGAAGGGGACAAGGAACAACAGTGGCCTTAGTGCTACAAAAGGAAGAGTATATCATTCTATATGTTTGGAATTCACAGCACTAAGTTAAAAGAGTATTATAAAGAAGTTATGAGAAGCCAAAGTTATGAGAAGCAGTTGGAAGGTTCCTGAAGGTCTTTTGTTCGGACTTGCTTTTTTTTCTAGAGGCTAAGCTGAAGAGGGCCAGTTGGGGCGAAGTCTTAAAATAGTGTGTAAGTAGATGGTCCACAAGTAAACAATTATAAGACACGGTGTCTGGGCAGTCCCCCCCCTCCCTGCCCCCTCACTCCCCTCCCCGCCCGTAGCTCTGGGCAGTGTCTGCACTCCAGTCTCCTGTCTAGTTGTTTTCTCCTGGGAAGACAGACAGTTCCACTCTCAGAGTTGTCGTCATGTGACTTCCTCTTCTTCCTGCCTTCTCCAGAATACTTATGTGCTATAATTAGCTCCTTCTCCGAGTGACTTCTCATCTTCTTCCTGACATTTAAAGAAAACGGAAGGAAGTGAAAGCTTAGAAAATAAAAATGAGTAGGCTTGTAACAGACAATTCCAGGGTAGCCTGGACTTTATACCTTTAGATACCTTCAAGTCGATGGGAGCCAGAACTGTATTTCATGATTAGTTGCTATTTAAAATATGTTTATTACCACAATGCATGCATAATTAATTGTGAATGACCCAATTCCTCAGAAAGCACTGCTTATAGCATTCTGTGGCAATACAATCATCACCACCTATCAGAATAAAGAAAAATGGGTTAAATCCTAACATTCATGGTTGGCATTACCAACAATGCAGTACCCTACACTCACTCTTGCAAATGATTAAATGGGTCAGAAGGGGAACCTGAGAAACAAATCACTGTTGGTGGATTGTTCTATTACTCAATGCAGAAAGTTTCCCTAACTTAGGCTGGTAGAAAAGAACAATTCCAAGAGCTCCCTATATGCTTTGTGAAGTGGAGATGGATGGTCAGGGTTTCTCTTTTTAGTACTTCACTCCGCCTTTCTAGGGAAATTCTAAGTTATTGAATGTTAGGATGAAGGCATACTTCTTCTTTTCACACTCAGCTAGGTAGTCTCTCCATGATTGGATAGAGAGCCAACACTCTTTCCATTATGAGATTTGCACTCCTGGGAATGTCCCAAGAGGCTTCTTAATTTCTGGAACATTGTTAGGACTTTAGAAGGTTTGTTGGGTTGTAAATCTGGAATTATGACTTAGGACCCACGGCCAGGAAGTTTTAGTTTTTGTGACATTAAGTGCCACTCCCTCCCAGCTTATCCTGTTTGCTTTCTCAGTAACGTTCTTCTCTTGTGAAAGGCTAGAAGTGACTTCAGCATAACCATCATATTTCATAGTTTTTACATTCCTTCTACAAGTGCTAACCATCTTGCATAAGATAGTTTCTTTATGAATAAATAATACACCAACTCCTTCGCATGTTGAGTTTCTTAACGTTCTTTGCTGCAGGTTCTAGACTAGTTGCATAAATACAAAGGAAAAACAAGTTGCTCACCAGGCACCCTGTTTATCAAGCTACCCACATCCTTCTGTGGTTCATGATGAAGAGCTAAAACCCAAACACGACCTCTTGCCACGTCAACCAGGTCTGCTGGTCCTCACACTTGGGTAGCATATCCTAAGCCCACTGTAAACATGAACTCATTCCATCCCTAAGAATGAGCAGATCATTACCCATGTGTGGTTGATAGAAAATCAAGGCTCTGGCATTGACGCTGTTAAGACTGTGTCACGAGAAATTTTGTGGCAGCAGAGGGGAATTCAAACACAATCAGGAGGTCTCCTGAAGTGCTCATCAGTGTCTCCATCAACACGGTGACATGCCATCAGTGACCCTCCTGGAGGGTCATCTGCAGACATATCAACTAGGATTTTTTCCCTGGCAGAAAACTTAGACTAATCCTAGATATTGAAAATCAAGTGTTAGAAACCTCTCATTCTATGGTCAAGATCAATGAGTGACAGTTTCTATATTAAAAACCCTTTCTTAGTAGGAGTTAATAATATCATGTATCATTATTAATATCAGGGAACTTTCTGAAATCAAATGAGAAGATTTTACTTTTTTTTGACAGGTACAATGTTTCTTTGTCAGTTTAAACTCTATAGTGAAGGCAATTGGAGGTTTGTCAGTTTGATCTACCTGATTTAAGAATTTTATTATGATGCCCATGATATCATCCACACATCCTTGGGGTAGCCACAAGCATGAGCACAACTTCAGTGCCTCTGTGTAACATCAATAGCCACATGGGATTATTGTAGCCTGAAGTTGGGTCATTTGTTCTGGATAATTAATACATCTGCCCAGTTGAGATAGTTCACATGAAAATTCAACTCTTGTTTCCCTGTGGATTCTTATACTTCTTCTTCTTTTTTCTGAGTCACCACCACCTCTAAAAATCTGCTGATCATCACTAATGAAGGCTGTTTCTTCTCTTAGATATCATAATTATAGCAAAAGAATTAGTTTGTATATGCCTCGACATTTTATAAGTATTCCTACAGATCCCCCTCATAAAGCCTCCCTGGAAGCTTTAACTATTTTGTGACAGTGGCTACCCCAAGGATGCTTGTAAAGGGGCACCCACAGTTTTACTTCAAATAGTTGCAAGGAGAATTTTCAGTTTTTAGCAAAGACACATTTGTAATTCATCTTTCAGTGTAGCAGGTAGTTTCCTTTTACAATGCAGTTCTTTTACTTGTTATGAGTATTTTTAATGGTTCTTCTCTCTTTCTCTCTTTAACATCATTTTTAGTTCCTTCACTTTCATTTTTTTGAACTTAAATCCCTTCTTCTAAATCTTACTCTATGTAGTGTTGGATATACGATCTTGCAATATACTTTCAAAACAAATCTGAAATCTCACTCTTTTTACCTTTTCTACTCTCGTCTCTATCTAAGCCATCCTAGTTTATCTAGTTATTTGAATATCTCCCTCTGGAGAGACACGTGTGTGGTAAATACTGTAGTGGTCTTTTAAATACCTCCACCTACATCTGACCAGTCACCCACCTTTAATGTGCAAGTCAAGGTGTGATACACCATTCTATTGTTTAAATCCCCCAATGGTTTCCTCTTGACCTCGGAATGAAGTCCAAACAGAGGAGTTAGCTGGCTATTCTCTAGGCTCACCAAGGCACCTCCTTATACTTCAACACACCCACCTTCTGATGTGCCTCTGATGTACCAAGTTCTTTTCCAATATTTTTTAATATTAAAGTCTTGAGCAGAAAATTGACCTCTATTTACCACAGAGGTAAGACCTTACTCAGTTGTCCTGTTTTTGACATACTGTAAGGCCTTTCACACATTGATGGAATCTAATACCCTCAAGGCCAGTATGAGAGCATCTATCTTATTCTATGTAGCGTTGGATATATTATTAGCTCCCAACTCCAAGCCAAGCTCTTGCCCTTGATTTTGTAATGTTGGGATGGCAGACTGAAAGCTTTCTTTTGACAAACATAGTATGTATTCACTTATAAGTGGATATTAGACATTGACAACCAAGCTATAATCTGTAGATGCAGAGAGAAGTTAGATAAAGAGGTGTCTAGGGGGACACATGGATCTCCCCAGGAAAGGGAAATAGAATAGATTTTACAGGTGGACTGAGGGAGAGTGGACACAGGAACAAGAGATATCAGGTATGAGACAGAGGATTCGTGTGGCTAGAAATGGCTGAAATTGGGGGACATTTGGTAGTCATGTGGAAACCTAGTGCAATATGAATTTCCTGGAATCTATGAGGTGATCCTACTGAGGAATCCTGGTAATGAAAGATACAGATGCTCAACTAGCCATCTCTTGGAGCCAGGCAAGGCTTCCAGTGGAGGGAATAGGTTGCATTTGAGTTGTTGACCAAGAGGGTCCTATGGAAATCTCCAAGCTGATGCTAAGACCAAGGGTTGTTCTCTGCAAACTGAAATCTGGGCCTCACTGCTGGGAACAACATTCATACAACTCACTGAGCACGGAGAAATCAAGATGGTGCCTGTGTGAAGCCTTCACCCTTACGTTCTAGACTCCTTTGTGCAGGAAGATACTCTGCAGGCTACCAAAAGAAAAATGTGGACAGTAACCTAGTCCCAAAACTTTGACCTACAATCTGCCCTGCCTGCAGAATATACTAGGGCAATGGTGGCACAGACATTGTGGGAGTAACCAACCAGTGTCTAATAGGACATGAGACAGAGCCCATACACCTTATAGCCTGGGTGGCCAAGAATCAGATTAGATAGCCCAGGGACCTAGGATTAAACCAAACACTACCCATCAAAAAAATCAATAAAATGATTTTTAATAATATTCTAATGTACTCATAGATCAGTGCCTTATCTAGTTGTTGATAGAGAGGTTACCTCTAGCCAAAGACAGGAAGGGATGTAGAGTCCCCACGATCAGACACTACACAAGAGAGATTCTAAATTGGAGGTCTCCATCAAATCCCTCTTGTACTGGCTGGTTTTGTGAGTCAACATGACACAGGTTAGAGTCATCAGAGACGAAGGAGGCTCTGTTGAGGAACTGCCTCCATGAGACCCAGCTGTAAGGCATTTCCCTCAATTGTGATCAATTTGGGGAGGGCCCAGCTCATGGTGGGCAGTGCCAGGCCAAGCAAGCCAGGGGAAGCAAGCCTGTAAGCACTACCCCCGCCATGGCCTCTGCATTAGTTCCTGCCTACATGTTTCAGCCATGCTTGAGTTCCTGTTCTGAATTCCTCTGACAACGGACTATAATCTGGAAGTGTAATCCAAATAAACCCTTTCCTCCCCAACTTGCTTTTCTATCATGGTGTTTTGTCACAACAATTGACTTCCTAACTAAAACACCCCTCCTCAGAGCTCAGGGAATCTCTCAGAAGGCATAAAGAGTATAAAAGGCAGAAGGAATGTAGAGCAACAGAGAGCACAGCCCTCTGACTCAGTTAAGCAAGGTTCCTGTGAACTCACAGAAACTGAAGCAGAAAGCACAAGGCCTACATGGATTTACATCGGGTCCTCTGCTTACCATTTTTATGGGACCCCTTTGAAAACGAGAGAGTTCTCTAACTCTTGTGCCTGCTCCTGGGACTCTTTTCCCTATTGGGTGTCCAACTTCAATATGAAAGGTTTTGAGTCATCTTATTTTATCTTATTTTTTCATATCTGGTTGTAATCTCTTAGAAGCCTATTCTTTTGTAATGAGAGACGGAAAGGGCGTGGACCTGGAGGGGAGGGGAAATAGAGAGGATCTGGAAAGCATGGTTGGGGGGAACTATCATCGGGATGTATTATATGAGAAAAAAAATCTATTTTCAATAAAATTATATGATTATCAAAAAAGAAAAAGAAAGAAGGAAAGAATGAAGGGAGGGAGGGAGGAAGGGAAGGAGGGAAGAAGGAAGGAAGGAAGGAAGGAAGGAAGGAAGGAAGGAAGGAAGGAAGGAAAGCAGGAATTGATCAGCTGGTCAAGCTTTCATGTGACCTGTATGCTATACAAACAGGATCTCATGGTAGTTTCAGGGCAGAGATGTGGGGGAAGATTGCACACACACACACACACACACACACACACACACACACACACCCTACTTCCCTCAGTCTACAGTCGAAAAGGCAGGCTGAATTCTGAGACTTCTATTTCCTGGCCAAGAGGCCCATTGTCACATAATATACAGGAAGGCAATGTAGATCCCAAATTTCTGTACGTGGTACTCATTTGCGTAATGACGATACACACTGAAAAACATTTTAGCACCTTTTCTAACGAGACATATCACACACTTGCTATACTGTTTCAGATGAACACGCTAACTTTGTGGGATTGGAAAGGGACACTGAGAACACCCCATCCCCCACCCCGAAGAAGACGCCACCGACCTAAGCTGTTGGGAAAAGTGGGAAGAATCTGGGAATTAAGCTGGGGCCAGCCTCACTGCCTAGTGCAGAGCTGCTGTTGCCTGGCAACGGAGGGGTTGAGCACAAGACCTGTACCCAGAGTCTCCCAGATGTGTGTACAGCAAGAGAGTTGAAGGCGTCAGTAAAGAATCGTGGACTTTTGGAAATGTGTTTGCAGGCCTCTAGGAGTCTGTGAGTCCGAATTGTATTTATTAAATGTTTATGTGGTGTTTTAACATGTTGATATTTTTCTAAACACAGTATGGATCTTAGCTTAGTTAGCCTTCATTTTAAAAGGGTATGAGGCAGCTCCCACCAGTGCTATGCTTTCAATAATGAAGAAACTGAAAGAGCAGGAGGCGGTGGTGGAACCTGTCCAAGGTCAGGATGCTACAGAAGGAGGAGTTATGATTCAGCCCTGGAAGCCTGGCTCGCAAACCCAAGTCTGTACGAGTAGATGACGTTGAGACCCATGTGTCATTTCAGTAAGACAACTTTGAAATCAGTCAGCCTAGGGACCACAGAGTCTTCCTAACTTTCAGGAAAACACAGCCGAAGACGGAATAGACAAAGCAGTATGGATGCTCCTGGATTGAGTTCTAGACCCCGACCGAAGTCACACACAGGTGTGGTTTGCAGGAGCTCAGCTCCTGGCCACTGCGGCATGCTTTTACATGATTAAATTCCCCTCTGGTGATCTCAGCCCTTAATGTACTATACAAACACTTCCCAGACACCAACCAATGGGAGCTCTCTCTTAGCCAGTGCACTTAGGGAACGAGTTTTTCCACTTCTGTGAAGGTTGTCTTCATTTGCATGGGCTCTTCCTTTATCTTGGAGGGCAGTCTGTCCTTGAGGCCATGGTCCTCGGGACTTTATCTGTGCTCCAAGACCAGGGTCAGGTTCTCTGCCCCACAGGGTCAAACTCTATCTAGATTCTTGCACTTCTTATACCGGTTGAGAAAAAAAGACAAATAATTTTCAGTTTCTTCCTTCTTCTTTTGCTATGTCCACCACAAAGTCTTCGGGACCCGAGTATAACCTGATTTTTCTAACTTCATTTTTCTAGTAGGACTAACAAAATTTGCTGCCTTTCCCCCTTCTTAACGTTTGTTCAAGGTTATCTCCTTAATATCTAAAGCCTGAACTGAAATGTGAGCTCTAATGCTTTTCTCCACTATGTGGAAAAAGTGACTTTGCTACACTTCACAAAAGGCTGAATCCACTGGTGTGCTTCGAGGCCAGCAGCTTTAGGGTTGCTTGGAAACACAAGTTTTTGTTTTCAGTTTTGTATTGTTTCATTTCTGAGGCAGGGTGTCCTATACCCTGGGACGGCCTCAAGCTCACTATATAGACCAGGATCGCCTCGAATTCTGATTCTTTTGCTCAAGCTATAGAAACTGTGCTCTTTGTGCTCCCTGTGTGTTACTATGGAGATTGGGGCTTCCCTCTTCTGAGTTCTTAGTCTTATTGATACAATAATTTAGAAACAGACTCTGAAAGAAGCTCGCAGAAAATTGCATTAGCGTTTGAGAAAGAAGAACAGAGCAGGTGAGCTGTGAATCTTAACAGCTGGCAGGTGGGAGACAGAGAAGAGGGGGCCACGCCTTTTAAGTTAGAGCCTGTTCAACAGTGGAGTCAGAAGGCCATCACTAGACAGAAAGGCAGCTTCAGGGAAAGAGTGAGAAAGTCTAAAGCGTCAGAAAGACCCAGGCTTTAGCCAGTCTCTAAAACAAACAGCCAAAACCAAAACCAAAACCAAAACAACAGAACCAAAAAAAAAAAAAAAAAAAAAGTTAGGACTCAGAAAGACAGCCAGACCGTAAAGTGCTCTGTGATGGGAGTTCTACAAACAACTCCTCAAGGGAGGAGCTGCTAGGGGGCTAAAGCTACTATCTCATTAAATGGAAACTTAGTCCTCCTATATCCTTAGCATGTCTTCTGGTGAACCATCTTTTCTTGGAGTAAGGGGTGGACACGTGACCTGGTTATTGACAAGAGTATTGATCTTTGGGGGCACCTTAGAGTGTCAGGCCAGAGACAGACTTGGATTCCTTCTCTCTCTGTCTCTGTCTCTGTGTGTCTCTCTGTCACTCTCTGTCTATATCTCTCTCTGTGTGTCTCTCTCTCTCCATCCCTGTTTCTGTCTCTGTCTCTCTGTCACTCTCTGTCTATATCTCTCTATGTGTGTGTGTCTCTCTCTGTGTCTCTCTGTATCTCCATCCCTATCTCTGTCTCTCTCTATCTCTGGCTCTTTCTGGCTCTCTGGCTCTTTTTCTGGCTCTCCCTCCCTCTCTCCACAGGGTCTCATTTGAGTAGTCCTGGCTGGCCTTGAACTCTCTCTCTGTAGACCGTGAACTCACAAAGATTCACCTGCTTCTATCTATAGAACTCCAGGATCAAAGCTTTGAGCCACCATGCCAGTAACCCTTCAGAAATCCTATTCTTTCGAGTATGAGGAAGTAGCTTTCCATTAATGGGCCTCAACAAAGCCCAGACACCTCAATTTTTTGTCATGTAGTAATTTAAATCTTAAGGAAGTGTTTCCCTTTTTTAGTGTAACTAGAGAAGGAAAAAGTATGATCCAAGACCATGAGAAGTCCATCGTCAATGGCCCTCAAGATTACTAATCTTTGTCTAGTTACCTAACAGTGAATCTACTACCTCCAGGGAGCTGAGATTACAGGTATGTTCCATCAAGCCGAGTTTATGTGGTTCTGAGAATCGAAGCCAAGTTCCTAAGCACGTTAACTAAGCTTCCTACCAGTCAAGTCTCATCCCCAGCCTGGAAGTCTGTTAGAATTACAGTCTAAAGCCCATGTCAGAACCATTGAATCTTTATTTGCATTGGATAATGTATGTGGAATTTAAAATGTGACAACACTGGGTTAAAGAATACCAAGCTACACCCATATTTATAAATAATATCAATTGCCGACCTGAGATAGTAGTTTCCAATTGGCTCATCAATTATCGGAATTATAATCATTTGTATTATCTCTTTTCTTAAGGCTCAGGTGTTTTCTAGGACATCAACGTATCAGCAGACAAAGGAAGAAAGCTCTGTTTGACAGATGATTCTGCTTGGAATATATATATATATATATATATATATATATACATATATATGTATATATATATATGTGTGTGTATATATATGTATATATATATGTGTATATATATGTATATATATACACATATATGTATATATATACACATATATATATACCTTATCTTTTTGTGGTTCCTCCATGAAGTGATACATTCATACAAAAGGGAAATTGGTGTCAATAGATTTTGATGTGACTATTTGAGCTAACATAGTCGTGGCTAGCCTTGAACACTCTCTCTCTCTTTCTAGACCAGGAACTCACATGATCGCATCCTACTTTTATATCCTCTACACTGAGAGAAGAAGAGTGGATATAATCGTACTTGCTTAACAGAGTACACAGCGTGCCCGCAACCATGTTAAGTGGTTGTTCTGTCTCTGCCACCCCAGCCTGCCTCGGTCACTGAGAATGAAGTAGAACTTGATTATCCAGCCTTTGCAGCAGAGAAAACAGTCTCTGGAGCCAACCTAGGCCCATGGCTGTTACATGCTCATTAGCCTGCTGAGCTGCTGGGGTTCTGTTTGTGTTCTATGAGCCAAGGTCGCTGGATGTCATAATTCCACAAAAGAGTTGCCAACTGTATGTGAAGTGTCTCCACACACATTAATAGTATTGTGTATATCTGGTGTTCTGGCCCTGTACCTGCTCTATGTGGTCTTCCTGACATGTCTGACGCAATCCTGATTTATTTATAATACGTTTAAATATATGAGCCTCTTCTCAGGTGTTCTCTTCCTCAGCCGAAATTGAATGTTCGCCAACAACATAGACAAGGTGCATGATATCCGCTCACATACAAGGCCCTCCACTTGTTCGTTTAGTTACTCGTGCATGAACAATAGTCTCCAAAACTCATATACTGAACGTTCGGTCTTCCTTGCAGCAGTCTTCAGAGGCAGCAGGGCCTTGAGCAGTGAGTGAGTGACTTACTTTTTAGGATGCTTGCATTGTGAGCAGAGGAGGGAAGTATTAACTGTGGGCATGTCTTGAAGGGTCTATTTTGCCCCTGGACCCCTTCTCTTAGCCTCTGCCACCCTCCCCAGCTGTCGTTAGCTAAGCAGTGTTGTTCCACCTGGTTGCTGAGAGAATATTCAGCCTCACTGGGGGCCCAGAGCCAATCGGCCAAGCATTTCGCATCTGAACCCAGGATCCAAGACGAGTATCTTCTACTTTTAAGTTAGAAAAAGCTGATCTATATACTCACCTCATTAGAAACTCTACAATTATGGGAATTTTCCATTGTTTTCCGCTCATGTGCTTCAGCCCTTCAATGTGAACACAGTAAAAAGTCAGTACTTTAAAAATAATTGACCAGAATCCTGAAGGGAGCTCCCGGTGGGCTGGGCATAAGAGCTGAAATGAGTTTTGAAAACCACAGGGATTAGCAAATAGGATATTGATGTACCAGGACATGAGGGACAGAGGCTTGGAACAGGAAAGACAAGGGACAGTGCCCGCCATCCTGTGGCTTTGACCCTCCTCCAGATGGGTGTCTGTCCCGTTGTAGGCTCAAGGATATGGCAGCGATCAGAGACCTATCTCTGAATCCAAGGAAATCACCTTATTTCTGGAAATGCTCACAAAACGTTCTCTGCGTACCCTGTTCTTCGGCTAAGTTTACTCACAAGCTGATTTAAATGATATCCTTGAAATAACCGTTCACTGAATAAAATACGTATTACTGAGACTTCAGAGCCATTACGAAGACCCGTATTTTCGTATTGACCCCATAGGGTTTTCTTTTGTTTTACTTAAAAGAGAACTGAATGTTGCAACCTGGAGAGCCTTGAGGACACTCAAACTTTAGACCATGTATCAGTCAGTTTGGCTGCTGTAACAAACAAGACTCCATGACTAAGGCCAGAGAGTCTCCCAGTTCCAGAGCTTGGCTGGGAACTCAACAGGCACCAGCTTATTTGGGTTCTAGTCACATCTCTCTGCCTAGCTCAAGGATACCCTCTTCTCAAAACCTGCTTGTTTGTCTTTTCTAATGTGTGTGTGTGTGAAGACAGGGAGATGGAGAGGATAAAGAAGAAAGGAGGAGGTGTGTAGTGATAGAAGTCAGTATCGCTATTTGTTTCCCTTTATAAAACCATCATTCTTATGAGATTAGGGGTCGAGCCTTATGACCTCTCTTAACTTTGTCTCTAGATGAACCCACCTCCATATTCAGTCATGCTGAGTCAGGGCTTCCACATAACAGGCGGAGGAGAGGTGGGAAAAAACTGAGTCCACAGCAGGGTTGTGTTTTTTTTTTCAGGCACAATTTTTGTCTTCCTTCCTTAACATTATTTATCAACTTTTAAGAACATCATACAGCAGCCAGACATGGTTGTTTACCCTGTCCTGCTAGCATTTGGGAATCTGGAGAGGGAGGATGGCCGCACATTTGAGGACAGTCTGGGCTACACAGCAACATCCTATCTCAAGCCTCTCCAAATGATATACTGTAGGGTTGTGTGTCCCTCGTCCGCTCCGCCACTGGGCACAGCAGATTGGGGAGGCAGTATGTGGGGATTTTGATTGTGATTATCCCACATGAGAGTTGGGCTGTAGGGAAGTCCCAAGGCACAGCTCCTGGGTGGGAAAGCACAGTCTGAGATGTGGGAAACCTGGAGGGGTCACTCCAGGGGTATCTGTGCCTGCAATGAGGCCGGGCCATGGGGTTCGCAGGCTCTTATATATCCAGGCCCCATTGGGAATCCCCACCAGTGAAAGAGCTGAGAACAGAGTCGGGGTCCAAGGACTGGGCCTATCCCAGGGCCAGGGGGAAAGGGGGACTCTAGGAGTACAGAGAGGCCTTCTACAGGAGATTAGGCATTGAGCTGCTCTGTAGCTGAAAGCCTTCTCCATGACTCCCCATGGCAAATCTCCATGAAAAGAGACAGTCCATAGTTCTGAATTGTTTATGGCCATGGTGGGAAGAGAATGCATAAGACCATTCCCCACTCCTCAGGGTGGGCCTGAGATTAAATACCCTTTTCAGGGAAGAATGTCTGGGAAGAGAATCTTATTGGCTATGTCCTAGATACCTCATTAGCATGAAGATCTCTGTCCTGAGGCTACAGGACCATAGATCACATCTCTTCTCCTGTTGTCTCCGTCTGAGATATTAGGGATGCCTCCTCTACATCTGGAAGGGCTTGGGGCATTGCCCTTATGTGACTGATGACACAAATCTCTGGGGCTGGGGAGGCTGTCTCTACATGACAGGGTCCTGGTGCCCTGGAAGCAGTCGAAGCTCCTACTGTCCCTTCAGGGTCTCTGGGGCCTCAAATCCTTTAGCTCAACCAAGGACCAGGCTACCTCTCACAGTCCACTGCCCCGCAATAGATTTCTTATAAAATCCTCATGGTAACCCGTTGCTGCCCCTGGTCTGCTTTTTCTCTCTATTTTATCTTCCCTTAAGACATTTACATTTTAACTCTGGAACTATTTATTTAACCAGATAGTAGATTTTTTTCCTAAGCTAAGATTTGAGACATAGAATATCATAAGCACACTGTAGCCCTTGGGGGACTGAGGCAGAAGGATTGCCGGTATTGTCAGGTACAGGAGAATTACTATAAAGATTAATAAGTCTGATTCCCCTCCCCACATTGCTTGCCAATCTTTGATGGGACCTTTATTCAGTTTTTACTTCATGTCCCTCAGATATTTGACACGTTCCACTCACTAAATGACACTTTTTAGGCGGTTTTGGTCTTGTTGATGTTAAACCACAGATAATGGAGAAGCTAAAAGCAGACAGGCCATCCCCAGCGGGGCTAAGCATGTTGTTTTGACTGTAACCCACAGCAAGAGAGGTTACCATCGGAACTCTGTGTACTGTGATGTTCTCTGAGCTGGTCCCTCCACATCCCATAATGCTTATTACGGTCTACAGAGTCGAGTTCTCAAACAAAACTGTGACCCGTGGTTCATGAAGCTCAAATGAGCCAGGCTTAAGAGGTTTTGGTTTCCTTTCTCTTAAGAAATGTTTGGTGTTACACGTGGAGGCTCACACCTCCTGTCATTCTACCATTTGGGAGACTAAGACTGGACTATTGTTGAGAGTTCAAGGCCAACCTGGAGCTTAAAACACCAAAGCAGTTATTTTTATTCGTTTTGTTTTGTCTGTTTGTTTCTTTCATTGGTTTGTTTGGCTTGTTTCCTCCCCTCCCCCCCCCCCTTATTTTGAAGACTCCTTATCCATTTGTCAGTTGGGATCTCTTGTCTTGTTTTTCTTTTTTTGTTTGGTTTGGTTGAGCTAGGGTCTCACTATGTATTCATGGTCCTCCTGCCTCAGTCTCCTGAGTGACAGGATTTCGGTGTGTTGTGCCCTGTCTAGCTTGGCCAGAGCTTTCTGTTTTAAAATACAGTGTAGTGTGTATTCATGATCCTCCTGCCTCAGTCTCCTGAGCGCCAGGATTTCAGTGTGTTATACCATGTCTAGCTTGGCCAGAGCTTTCTGTTTTAAAATACAGTGTAGTGTGTAGAGGAGATGGTTTCTTTTGGAGTCTTATCCGCTGAAGGTTTTCTACTTGCAGTAGAGTCCCGGAACTGGAGAGAATCGTGGGGACAGGTCAGAGGCTGCCACTCCAGGATGTCCCAGTGAAACCTTCCCAGGTTTAGAGCTGGGAATCCTGACAATGCAAGTCACAAAAAAAGTTACCTCTTTTCTCTTTCCAGCAAGCCCTTCTGCACAGTACTGGCCTCCAATGTGGCTTAGCAACTATCTGCTGGCTATGTCCCTGCAAATTGCCCAGATGGTTTTATTTTGTTTTGAGTTCCCTTGGCGTTCCTTTCAGGTCTCAGTTGCATGGTTGATTTGTTGATTGTGGTTTGAGGTCACTAAGAAGCTTATTCTAGAGAAAGATGGAGAGAGGAAAGAAAAGAAGAAGAAGAAAAAAAAAACCCCAAGATTCAATTGCCCACGTCAAACAGCTGAAGTAGCTGAGGGCTGTCAGTGGTCAGTAGAAGCAAGTTTGACGCCACTAAATGGTGAAGGTGAAGCGTGTGCTGCCATCTATTGGTGATTCTGTGAAATAGCGGACTTTAAGCTTTTTACCGCCACTCGTTTTAAAACTATCTTGGGAGTGGGGGAGAACTCACATTCATTTCACCTGCTCTCTAAAGTTCTCCTTCCCAAGCAGCCTTGACCTAGTTAAAGCAACCGTGGATTGGAATGACCTACCTTTAACCCGGATGAAGCGCCTCAATCTGGGAGACCAAAGGGAAGGGGAATTCCCACACCCGCTCATTACTGTCCAAGCCGAGATACTTCCCCTTTAGGATAGTTTGAGGGAAGAAGAGGCTGTCTGCATGTCTGAGGGATTTCAAAGAACACTCTGTTCTTATCCTTCAGATCTCTGGTTGCTTCATGGGCTTTCTGAGATCATGTGCAGAGGGGAGCTTTCACACCAAACAAAACAGCTCCTGGGTGTTTGAAGCCTGGGGCTTCCACATCCTCCAGCATCTGGACGGGTTCGTCTTTGAGCGAAGCGGGGCACCGCATTCCCACCACTTCCATTCTCAAAGAGGCTCAGTTCATTCACAAAGTAAATTGATGCCTAAGTAAAGTTAGGATTCTATGTTTAAGGGGTTTACACTGGAAGGAAACGATCACTTAATGGCAAATACAATTTAACTAATTAGGCAAGTATATACACTTGTGAGATTTCTTCCAAGCGAATGAATAGCCATGGTTCTGTGATTCAGTGTGTGTGTGTGTGTGTGTGTGTGTGTGTATGTGTGCATGTGTGTATGTGTGTATGTATGTGTGCATGTGTGTATGTGTGTGCATGTGTGCATGTGTGTATGTGTGTGAGTGTGTATGTATGTATGTATGTGTGCATGTGTGTATGTGTGTGTATGTGTGCATGTGTGTATGTGTGTGTATGTGTGCATGTGTGTATGTGTGTGTGTATGTATGTGTGCATGTGTGTATGTGTGTGTGCATGTGTGTATGTGTGTGTGTGTGTGTGTGTGTGTGTGCAATAAACGATTAAAAACTAAAATCTTTAGCCCTAAAACCACAACAGTGGGAACTGGCAATAAGTACTTAGGTGAAAGCTTGCAGGGAAGGGAGAGGTGTGGACGAGCAGGTCATCATCTTGTTCTGGGTGATCAAGGTGTGCCTTAGGAAAACTGCATCTGAACAGAGACTCCAAGAGTGTGGGAGAATTAACCTTGTAGGCATATGGATTATAATAGATATGGAGGTCAGAAGGAGCCATGGTGAACGACCGAGGCTGTGTCTGAAATGATAGCCTGGGACAGTATTCATAGCAGTACAGAAAGACAGATTGGGCAACTCCTCGTGAGGAATCTGGCTTTTCCTCCCCGCCCCCCCCCCCCCCAGTGATAAGACTTACACCCAGAGCTTTGTGCTTGACAGACAAGCATATCTACTGAGCGGTGCTATAGCTTCTGTTTTTAGCCTTAAGTACAAAGAGTCACTACTAAGTCTTAAACCAAGGAACCCTGTAATTTTGCACAGCTTTGACAAGAGTTACTCCAGCTGGCACTTTTAGATAGAGAACAGGTAAATAGGAAAGGTAGGAGATCCATTAGGAGACCTGAATTCAACCAAGCTAGAGACACCGGTGGCTTGCCCTGAGTTTGTGATGGGCAGAGGGTGAGAAACGATGAGATCCTGTATATCAAAATGTAACGAGAGATTCATGACAGCTATGTAAAAGAGCGGTCCAGGGCACAGCTATGTAAAAGAGCAGT
Organism: Apodemus agrarius; assembly: GCA_964023405.1. Classification (NCBI taxonomy): domain Eukaryota; kingdom Metazoa; phylum Chordata; class Mammalia; order Rodentia; family Muridae; genus Apodemus; species Apodemus agrarius. The sequence continues at coordinate 14,202,129 of OZ030027.1, forward strand.
TCAGGCAGGACACAGGAGTCCTAAGACTTTTGTCATGAGCACTGGCAGAAAACAGGCAGCATCCGGATCTGGGAGATGGCAAAGCAACCCTTACATGCTAGAGAAAGAACACAATGAGTTCTCTTAGCTTTCCTGGGGCATACCTGGTCTGTCTATTTAACCTCATTTGCATATGCAGTCAGAAGCTTCCATTTTCGGGCCTTTCTGACCATAATCCTCCTCTGATAGGACTTCTAGATGAGTGTGGTGGGTACACACTGTAATACTACCGCTCTGTGGGCAGAAAGATCACGGCCTGAGGATTGTTTCAGCAGCCCCCGCAGAAGCTAAACGAGCCTTGTATAAAATGGCATAGTAGTTGTACCTAACCTT
>OZ030027.1:14207500-14240000 GCA_964023405.1 Apodemus agrarius
GATTTCATTTTGGCATTGGCAAATTTCACTTCCAATTTTCAGAAGGGAAAGAGCAAGGAGAGGAGCTTTTTGCAATGGAAGGGTTAGGGATTTGAGTCTAAGCCCATCCTCCAAGTTTTATTCAGTCACCAGACTTAAGTCCTTTCTCAGGTCATTGAGGGAATATGCAAACATGAAATAGCATTCCTCTTGCCAGGAGTAGATTCCAGGGAAGACATGTGATCTAGTCTTTACCAAAGCAAATGTGAGGGGAAATTTGTTCTATGGCTTGGGTATGCTCTTTCTTTTTCTAAGATGTTGTCTTATATGATTGTGTTACCCAGAGCTGAGGGATATAGCCTGTTGATCAGCCCAGGCTACAGGGGAAGAAAGTTGGGAAATCACCTCTGCCCTTGACATCACAAAGCCACTGAGAAACCAAACTTGGAGGCCCTGCATCAGCCCATCTTGACATGTGATCTGATAAAATGATCTTACTGATTAACTCAGTTGAGTCAGGTTTTGTAATGCTAGCAACAGAAAGCATCCTTCCAAAAAGATTAGAAGTTCTAATGACAGGTCATTATTAGTGTTTCCATCCAATGGCTTCTCATCTTCCCCCATAGGAGAGTAAACGGCAAGGGTGACAGACCTGGGGAACTGGGATTGAGCTCCTTCGATTTCTTCAGGAGCGCCATAAAGTTTAAAATCAGAGCAGGAGAAATCTGCTCAATAGTTGATTTTCCTGTAACTGAGTTCAGTAGCCCTAAGACAGCAAAGGAGAAGAGAGGTCACAGCAGTCTACAGCGTGTGGGGCTTTCCAAAGATGTGCTTTTCTGTCTCTGATCCATCACATTGTCTTCAAGATGTTGACCTATTCTAAGATTAATGAATATCTACTAAATACAGGGTATTCGTAGGTTTTTTTTGGGGGGGGGAAGAAAAGATGCTCTCTGCCTTCCAAATGTATTCAGAGAACCTCATTGTAAGCACGTGGTGTTGGAACAGTTAGTGACCTTCGGACTGAAATGGCTAGCATGCCATTGAAGAGTTGAAAACTAGTTTATATATATATAAAATCATGTTTTATATACATATATACTAGCTTATATAGTGAGCTATATATACCGTTTGTTCATTTAAAAAACAATTATGTATATAGGTATGGGTTTCACACTTCAATCTTAGTCTGTTCACTAGATGTGCATAGTGTCCATGTAGGCCAAGAGAGAATGTCAGATCCCCTGGAACTGGAATTACATATGATAGTTAGCTGCCATGTGGATGCTAAGAATCCAACTCAACAGCGAGTGCTCTTAACTGCTGAAGCATGTTCCAGATTCAAGATTCAGACTTTCACTATCTCTCTGTCTCTGTCTCTGTCTTTATTTCTCTGTGTCTCTCTCTGTCTCTGTCTCCCTTCCTCCCTCCCTCCCTTCATCTATCCATTCATCCATCCATCTCTCCCTCCCTTCCTCCATCCCTCACTCTCTCTGTGCATGTGGGGGAGAGGGGAGAGAAAGAGAGGGAACAATAGAAAGGGGACCATGAGTGGGGAAGCGACCTTAAGGAACGGATAATTATGTTCTCCTAGATTAGTCCTGTTACCAAAATCTGTCTTAGTCAAGGTTCCTTGTGTATTATTGTGCAGAAGCATCTCTCTCTCTCTCTCTCTCTCTCTCTCTCTCTCTCTCTCTCTCTCTCCTCTCTCTCTTCCTCCCTCATCCTCCCTTCCTCCCTCCCTCCCCCCTTCCCTCTCTCTGTATGCACACCCGTAGGCCAGAAATCAGCACTGAGTGTCTTCTTAGCCATGCTACACCTTATTTTTTGAGATAAGACTAATTGAACATGGAGCTCTCCAGTTCAACTAAGCTGATCAGTTGATCAAAAAGCCCCAGGCATACTCTTATCTCTTATCTGCCTTCTGAGCACTGAGATCACAGGTGCACACCATACATAGCTTTTCCTGTGGGTCACGTGGTTCATGCCATGTAGTGAATACTTTGTTTACTGACAGAGACAGAGAAAAAGGGGAGGTCCTCCCGTCTGGTGTCTCTGGCCTGGGGTATGGGAAAATCAGCAGCATTCTTCAGGGTTAGTCTGAAGACTTGAGAACCAGGGGAGACAGTGTTATAAATTCTGTTTGGTTGATGGTCTAAGAACTAATATTTCTGGTGTCCAAGGGCAGAAGAAATGGATTTCAGGGCTCAAATTAAAGGTATAAACTCCGACTTCACCCACTTTTCTTCTATCCCAGCTGTTAACTAAAAGATCAAGACCAGTTCCCGGTTATGAGGGCAATTGTCAACTTTATTCAGTATATGTCACCATTCAAACACTAATTTCCTCTGGAAACACCCTCAGACACTTAATAAAATATAATCTCTTATCATCCATTAGGCATTTTATTTTTAACCCAGCCAACCTGATAAGCAAAAAGAACGGTCAAATCCTCAATGACTTGTGAACAAATGTAGAACAAGTATTTCTCTCTGGGAGATTTACTCTTCCAGGTAAAGATGCTAAGAACAGGAGGTCTAGATGCTTATGCATCTAGTTAAAACAAAACAGGCTGTGAAGAGGCCTGGAGACCTAGACTATAAGGACACCTTAGAAACTCAACTGTCTAAATTCATGCTGTTTCTCTTCCTTTGCTCTGGCTAAACATTTCTGGGAAGAGTTAAGGCATTAGGTACTGTTTTCCACCTAGGCTAATATTTCTTGAAACTTCCCACTGGTAGCAGTCAGGACAAAAGATAAAATAAAGAAGGTGAAAGAATTCAGAGCTGAAAGCCAGCCTTCCCTCTGAATGTGAGTTTCTTATCTCTGTTGCTGATATTGAAAAGACTTGACCCATTATGTCACGATTAGAAGTTGGAACTACATGGCCTCAGGAGCTATATAGAGTATTCTGGTGAGAACCAGCAAAATGGAATGAGTCAAGGTCTGAGACCATCTGCTTCTACACCTACCCTCTTCCACCACCTGCTTTCTAAGACACTGTTTGTGGAGATTAGTATCCCTGCTACCATTCCCTCTTGACTCCCCACTTCCTCGATGGTCGCTTGAATTTGCACATCTGAGCAGAAGCTTCCTGTGAAGCAAGGCTAATGCAAACACCCAGTCAACATTAGTGACTTCATGAGCAGCAGCAAACTCAATGGGAAGAGAATAATGAACACTGGACAGTCCATTCCAAAGGACTTTCCCCGAAGTTCATAAAAATAAACTAATCCTAAAACTATCCAAAGAATAAATTTATTCCCTGCTGTTTCATTGTCAAAGGTTTTTGTACACTTAAGCAGTTAGTTTTGAGTAGTGCCCCAGTGTCTCAGAACCACACAGCAACAGGGCAAACCTAGCACCACTCATTGAGAATGAAGAACAGGGGACACCTGACCTAGGACACCTGATCGTATACTCAGCAGGCCCAAGGCCTTGACTGTGCCTGCACTTGGTTACCTGGCAACGCGTTTGCTGTCTTACTTCTTGAAGGGGACTTTCTCAGATTTTTTTTTTAACCTGCATCAAGATGCTGACAGCATTCGCATGACCTTTCTCTTCTGGTCCAAGTTGCTTCCCATTGCCGTGGGACGCTTATCACGCAGCTTACATCTGTTCTGGTTACCACTTGGCATCAGACAGTGGGGAGTTCCACGCATTTCCTCAGGCCTCTGACTTGCTTCCCTGTCAGCCCAATCCATGTAGCCATGGAACAAAACAATCCCCTCAGCCGTAACCACCTATCTGATGCTATATGCCATGCCCTTGTTTACAGAGATTCTAACCACCAGAAAGTCTGTTTCAGAGCCTGTGCATCTATTAAGACCAGGAATGCATTGTATTGGAACACTCCATTATGTATATACCCAGACAAGGCTACTGCCATCATGGAAGAAAGCTGTAAATTGGCACTCACACTGAAGGTGTAATAAATCTGTGGGGAAGCACTTGAGCAGGAAGACAGGCGTTCCATTATGAATTCACATTGTTAAGGTAGCAGGAATCCAAATTGTTAACATAGACCAGACTTGGGTGCCATAGCTCAGGGAATGTAAAGATGATCGCATTTATATTTGTAAGTCTGAAGGCTTATTTCTGAATTCATCAAATTAAAGTCTGCCTGGGTGCTTTCTTGGGAATGGCATCATTGTTAATCTATAATAACAATAGCAATAACAGTCAATAGCAATCTATAAAACTTTGCTTAAAGGTACAAGGGATGGGAGCACTTGCCTTGAAGACTTTCAATAGAGAATCTGAGGACACCTAAAATCTTCCCTTCTGGACAGGCATGGCAGTACATAATAAGTTAAGGCACATATGGAGTTAAGGCAAGAGGTTCATCTAATGTTGAAGGCTAGATATGCAGATATATGGGCTACATAGGAGCATTCTATAAAAGTTGAGCTACAGGAGAGTTTGTTTCAAAATAAATCAGAAAGAAATAACGTAATCTCTTGCCAGGAGTGGAGTTGACTACCTCTGTCCTAACTCTTGAAAGGCTAAGGCAGAAGGATTATGAGTTCAAGTCTACATAGAAAGATAGTCTCAAAACAACCAAAACAAAATAAAATAGCATCTTTCATCAGAGAATGATTCCACTTAGTATTGAAATATGCTACACTTCTCTTGGAAGGATCAGAAAGGACATACATACAGGTCAGGCATTGAGATGGGAGTGAATCCACTAAGCCTACGGAGAAAGCTAAGACAAATTCAGAGTTCATGGGTAAAATATGGAGAGGGCCTATGTGGTATACACTTGAAGAGACAGATGAGACAGAGTTCACTGATGGGGACCTGTGTCCCCTTTTGTGTTCCCTGCGTCCTTCTTGGCATGTAAGAGATGCACATTTGGACCAGTGTGACTGACCAGTGTGTTTTCCCTGGCAGGTGAGGTTAGTTTCAAGCCTCTTAAAGATGGTCAGTCTCTGTTTGAATCTGTTTACCTTGAAGAAGACACAGAGGCAGATGGGAAATAAACCAGAAAATTATGAAAAGGAAGTAGATTGTGTAGTAACAAATGTTTAATGCTGACGGCTGCCTTCATCTGAGGTCAGATGGATAGACAGTGTGTAAGTACATGCATGCTGGTGTGTGGTGTATACATATTGGTGTGTGATACATGCATACATGTATGGATAAATGGGCTAATCTGTGCATCTGTACATATATCTATGTGGTGTGGGTATGTGTATATGATCTCATCTGTGTGTGGCATATGCATACATATGTGAATGTACAGCTGGATTTGTTTGTGAGTGTGCGTGCATGCTTGTATATGTGTTTTAGTTGTATGTGTATGGTATATGCATATATATGTGGATATGCTTGCTTATGTATGTAGGAGTGGCAGCCAGATATCACCATCAGGTGTCTTTTCCTATGGCTTCTCACCTTATATGTTAAGTTAGGGTCTCTCACTGAACCTGGAGCACACCAATTTGGCTGTGTAGCTAGTACCTTGCCCATTAATCTATTTCCTCAGGCCCATTGGGTGTATATATTTTTAAGTGGAGGAACTAAGAAACATCAGAGAAGCATTTGGAAGGAAACATGTTTACTCCTCCCCAGATCTAAGAAAGAAAAAGAAGGCCAACAGTAATTATGAGGAGCCTAACTCAAAGTGGTCAAGCTCAGATTTGCTCCTAGACCTTTTAGGCATTAGTTGAAGGAACTCTGTTTTTGTCTCTCTGCGGGATAATGAGCTCTGAGCTTTGTGATGTCAAAGATGAGACATTGTGGGTCTGGAAACTAAAACAAGGGATGGTAAGACAGTTTTCAACACCTGACCAGACAGAGGAAAAAATTTGCAAATGGCCCAGATTGCAAAAGTAGCAATGAGGCACGAGGCGGTGCCACTGGGGGTTTCCTGTGATACTGACAGAGCTGGATTCATCCAAGCTGTGATCAGAAGCCCGGGGAACTTTTGACTCACCTGACTGAACACTGACTTTCTCAAAAGAACAAAAGCTTCTAAAAGGAACTTCTGTCCTGGATGAACTGGGGAAAACAAGTGAAATCATGCAGGAGAGTTGAAGACGCTTTCCAGGCAGGGAAAGGTGAGGAGGGAAATGGTAGATCTTCCCTGGTGTCACCACATGTTACTCAAGGCACTTACATGTATTGTCCCATGTATTTATTACACTGACTCTGGGGGAAATGTGTCACACCTCCACTGAGCCCAAGAGAGACTAAATAGCTGGCCTTCAGCTACCTGGCTGGCTCTTTTGAGGCTTTAGGGAAAGTCATGACCCTTCCATGATCATTTGACTTCCTTGAGAACTCTGAGGAGAAATACCCATATCTTCCAAAGAATGCCAGACATTTAAATTAGTCCCAAGAAGACACATGAGATAAAGCTATACATCCATCCATCTTTTCAAATGAAAACAGAGACGACTTGAAAAGCTTTGAGTGACTAATGAACTTTGCAAACAACCTTTCACCGGCACAGATAGAGCGATCAGCCATGATGCTGACCCAGCTCTTGAGGATTTCAGCTCAGACTTCAGAAAGCTTCACATAATTAGAAAAGCTCAAAAAAAAAAAAAAGAAAAGAAAAGAAAAGAAAAGAAAAGAAAAGAAAAGAAAAGCTCATGATTGTGGGAAATATGAAAATGAGGGTATATTCAAGACCTGGGACGTTGCTGGTTTGGAACTAAGGTCTATGAAACATGTTTAACTGAGAAGTGGGATGTGTGATGTGGTCATTAGGTAGCCAGATAAAAACAACAAAGACCCAAGATCCGCGTGTAGGTTCAGGGGACCCAGAGAAAAGTAAATGTCCACTCCATTTTTGGTTCTTTTGTCCTTATCAGTGAACATATTCTTTTTTGTTTTTAGTTTTTAGTTGGTTTTCTGTTTGTTTGTTTGTTTTTTCTTGCTTTAAACAATTTCACGCAGGAGGTAGCCCAAGCCAGGTTCAAACTCATGATCCTCTTGCCTTAGCCTTTTAAGGGCTAGGATTATAAGTATATATTATCATGCCTGTCTATTATAGAGAATAGTCTTGAGGCCACTAATGTTAGATCAAATTTGGTGTAAGACTCTCAAACATCTACTTACTTTAAATCTCTTGGTTTAAGTGATGAGCTACTCAAGGAACGTCTCCCAAAGCGTCAAGGCTACTGTGACATGGGACGGGAGAACTGTACGGGCTCCAAAACAGGTGGAGTCTTGTGTATGATACTTGGATTTTATTTTGAGGAAGGTGAAGTCTACAAGTTACCATCTAGCAGGCCAGTACAGATGATGAATCAGCTTACATTCCTCAACAAGCCATGGATGGTCCATTTCTTCTGTCAGTATTCTTCTAAAGACTAATAGAAGGCTACAGGCATGTTGAAGGTATTTCATGTATTTTGTGGTAAAAGAAAAATTAGGGCATAGAACATGATCGGCCAGCTAATGGATAATGGCCAAAACACAAGAGAATAATACTCCTAAAGCCAGGCCATCTGGAGAGAGAAGCGTCTGTTTTCGTCTTGCACTGTTTGAAGTATCTGACTTTTTGACTGTGAACTCAACTGACTTACCTGCTTACTTTGCTTATTTAGTTTGTTTGTTTTTTGAGATAGCGTCTCTGGCCACCATTCAGGCTATGCAAATAAAGACCTGCTTAAGATTCTGACCCTCCTTCCTCTAACTCCCAAGCATGGAGATTCTGGGCAGGCATCACCACACTTGACTCCTGATTCTGAACTGACTTTTTATTGTCTTTTCAGTGATTTGAGACTGAAGAGAAATCACTGAAGTGATGGATGTCAGATTTTGAATTCAATGAGAACTTGATAGATTAGGAAGAAGACTTGAATCCAATAAAGAAAAGTGGAATATGAACAATATGAAGCTTAGTCTCATAATAAAAATGAGCTTCATGGGGTTATGCACAAATAACAGTATAAGCAAAGTCAATAACTTTATAGAGTTAAACCTAAAGGAATGCAGATTGCGACAAGAAATGCTAAAACCCTGGCCATAAACTTTGGCTGCATTAATGAAATATTTTATCTGGATCAACAGATTTAGTCTCTCCAGTGTACTCAGTTATAAGACATCTCCAAAAGCATTCTCAGTTCTGGGTACACATTCCCTAAGGGACAGGGACATCTAAGAATAGGGTACAAGGAGAGGAATGAAGACAGAAAATTAGAGACAATTAAAGAAAATGTGGAAGATCTACCTGAGAGAGGACAGCAGAATATGGGATTTAGCTGCTTCTAAGTCCTTGAGGTCTTGAGGATGACAGTGATAAGATCAGAATAAGTCTAGTGAGACAGAGTTGGAGCTGACAGCAAGAACATTCTGGACATTATAGGAACCTAGCTCAGAGTGGTGCTGCCTTGATGACCTCTCACTGACCAATCAATTACAGAGCAAGAGGAGACTCTTGCATAAAGACCACAACATTCTAAATGGCTAGCAATCCTGTTTTTCTTGAACACTGCGTAGGAAGGAAAGTTAACTACTTAAGGGTATTGCTTAAATATTGGCTCAAGGGATATGGATTGCTACATTCACCTACTTTGTCAATGAAGATCTTAGGCCATTGCTATCCTGCTTTTGTGTGTCTGAAACTGTACCTTGGATGATCTCCAAAATAAATTCCTCTCTCCATAACCATTTGTCGAAAATCCAGCAGTTGTTACATGAATGAGATGCACTAGCTTTTGCCTTTATGTTTTGTCCAAAGCAATCACCCCTGTGGCCAGAGTCTTCCTTCTTAAACCTGTGTTTTATGAAGCCACTGCCATCTTCAAGACCTCTTCTGACTTCCTTTTTGCAACAAATCTAAGCAATGGGGTAGAACTGAAGGAGAACAAGGGACTGTATTACAACCAAATGACTTAAAAGGCTTAGCCACCCAAGGACGTTCTGGACCTTGGCAGAATAGCAGGATATTGATCTGTACAAACACAAAACTTTCTATGAGACATAATGGAAATTCTTTGTTTTTAGATCTTCTTTCACTAGAGAATCACCTTCCTTTGCAGTTGTCTATTAACAACATAAAGTCAGCATTCATTACTCATCTTTGTGATCAAAGGGACACATGGAAAATACTAGTTGGGCTCATCAGTTTGGTGGCTAGCTTAAAAATTTATACTGTATCTTCACAGCGTTCAGCAGACTATATATATATATATATATATATATATATATACATAGTGTATATATATACTATATATATACTATATATACATAGTGTATATATATACTATATATATATACTATATATACATAGTGTATATATATACTATATATATACTATATATACATAGTGTATATATATACTATATATATACTATATATACATAGTGTATATATATACTATATATATACTATATATATATATATATATATATATATATATATATATATTCTTTAGGTTAAAAAGTCCTTCACTTAATTCTTAATTAGGTACAAACTGATGAAGGCAGACAAATGTAACTCATCAGTGAGTCTGTGTCCACCATTTTCATATGTCGTATGTGCCTACCGCATGCTTTAAGGCCATGCTATAGAGTCTAAAAAAGGTAGGAATATGGAAGCAGTCATTGAGAAAAACAAATTGAGAACAAACATTTTTCTTTTGAAAATTGTTTCTAAATTGTGCTTCTATATCCATGCCTGCGTACATGTGAGTGTACTCTGGTACGAGGATAAGTGGACAACGGGCAACTTTGGAGTCAGCCTCCAAAAAACACTGTTTCCTCGAGACGAGATTGCTAACTTGCCTGAAGTGCACCGTTTGGTCCTAGCTGGCCAGTGCTGGGATTACAAATGGCCGTACCTTGTTAGCATTTTGTCTAGGCTCGGCCCCACAGTTACCTGGCAACAGCCAGGTTTGCCTAACTCACTATAGAGGGGGGTGCTTGCCCCCCTCCTCTCTCTCTTGCCTTCCTGCTCTTGTTCTGGCCTCTTGCTCCTGCTCCCCCATCTCTCCCCATTACCCCTCCCCCACTCTCTCTCCATGTCCCCATGGTCTGCCTCTCCTTCACTTCTCTCTGTCTCTCTGTCTCTGTCTCTCTGTTTCTGCCTCTCCTCCCTCAACTCCCCTACCCATGCCCTAAATAAACTCTATTCTATATTATACCATCTTGTAGCTGGCCCCTCAGGGGGAAGGGACGCCTCAGCATGGGCCTGCAGAGGCACCCCTCCCCCCACACCTAACTGCACACCCACCAAATCATATTCTTCTCCTCTTTATTTTTATAAAACACAACAGTTTTGTGTCGTTGCTCAGACTGAGAACTCCCCGCCGCCACATGGAGAGCCATCACTTGCTAGCCCAAACTTTGGAGAGCTGGTAAGCTCCCTTCCCCCACTGGCCAGAGTAAAAAAAAAAGTCCCCATGGTCCCAGGGGAGAGTTCTTGAGCTCAGAACCACCCCTATGCTACCCTTGAGGACAGAGACATTATTCAGTCTTTATGACTGGTCGTTTTACTGACCCTTACAAGTTCTAGGACCTCTAACGCTTGCGTGATCCCTCCCTTTCTCAAAAGTGGGGTTTTGCAGCCCCTTCCTTGGGCTCTTGCAGTGGTAGAACAAATTCCTAAGCTTCGGTGGGCCGCTTTCTCCCTTGAGTCTGAGACTCATCACAACCCCCAAGTTCACCACATGATGACCTGATCATCTGGACTGGCTGTCAATCTCTAGTTATGAATTTTATCCCCAGGACACTGGTAGGGGTAATTAATAACTCTACTCTCATCCAACAGGTTGCTCTTTGCCACCTTGTCCCTGCTTACTGGGACACCCCGGTCTAATTCACAATACCCAACAAACAGTATCTCTACATGGCTATTGAACTGGCACTTTAAAAACATCTCTCTCGCTAGCTAGCCACCCATAGCGTGGACTTCCCCCTCCCCACCTCATTCTCTCACCGCTTGTTCTGCTCTTGGTTGCCAGTGTGAAAAGCACGTCTGACCATCCTCCCACACCCCTTGCATCCTGCCTAGGACACTGTTTGCTGAGACAGGGCCATCCGCCCCTGCCCCTGCCCCTGCATTCTCTCTCACGCATGCCCTCTTTCTGTCTGTCCAGGACCCTGCTCCCCAGCGGCTGCCACCTCTCCTGCCCCGCTGCCCTGCGGCGTGAGCTCTACCACTGCTGCAGGGAAAAGCAACTTTCAGTCTGCCCTGCTTGCTCGTGGTGGTGGTGGTGGTGGTGCTGCTGCTGCTGCTGTGCCACTGCTGTTTCTGGCCACCTGGGGGACAGAGAGGGTGGCGGGTGAGGGAGCGGAACAAAGCCAGTGGCAGCAGTGTGCCCCTGCCCTGCCCTGCCCTGCCCGGGACTGCAGCAGGCACATTTTCATCCCCACTTCTCTCTTGCTTTCGCTCCAGTTCCTGCTTCAGCTCTCCACTCTTGCCCGCTCAACTTGGCCTCGGCGTTTAGTGACAGAGTTCTCTCACACCTCCTGGATGAAATTGCTAGGAGACATAAGGCTACACTACTGGGTCTGGGCTTCCAGCTGCTAGGAGGAAGCTCTTGGGCTAGGACTTCCCTGCACCACTTGCTGGCTTGTGTCTGAGCCACGTGGGTCGGTACCACTGGCACTTTAGCGCCTGCCACCGCCTCTACCTCCGTGTTCCCACAGCCGGGTCCTGGGGCCACTGTCAGCTGCTCCCGCTAAAAGAGCCACTCTGACACAGTCAGGGAAATGGGCTTGCCTTCCCACCAGCTCAGTCCGTGGTGCTCGGACACACTCTCTTTCTGTCCTCGCACCCCAGCTCATGCCACGACCGCCAGCTTTCTGCTTTCTGTCCATTCTGGTCCACATTAACTCTAAGCCAAATGTAGACTAGACTACTTGTCTCTATGTGTGTCTCTTCACGTGTTTTTGTCTGCTAATGCAACCTGTCAAAGTTACTTAACAATTAAAGTTTGCTTTCTATCCTGCCTTGGTAAATAATGTTTTTTTGCTACTGCTATTAAGTTATAGTGTGCTCTATTGTCTAACTCAGATATGGTTAATAAATACTTCTGTCAATCTCGTCAGAAGTCTGCTAACGTATTAATATTTAAGCTTATGACAGACTCCCAAAGGTTGAGCATTACCCCCAAGGTCTTGGAGAAGATACACACGGCAACAAGAGTCTACCTGGATTGTGGTGTGAAAACCACTGAAAAAGATCACCATTGCCCTGCCTGGGCTTGGCCTACACTGAGAGTCAAATGTCTCATATTGCCTAAGACAAGCTGGGTCATTTCTCACTTCACACATATCTAATGCCACAGGAAAAAGGCTTTTCATCCTCCAGACTTGAAAGCCAGACTGACTCTACCCAAGTTGCCATGGAGACCACAAGGACCTGGGAACTATTTAGGTAGTGGACTATAGATGAACTCTGTCATTTTTAATTAATACACGAGTCCCAGATTATAATTTATTCTTCTGCAGATTTCTGACTACATTGACAGTTAAGATAACTCCAGCTTCAACAGCTAGAAAACAAACCTAGCTCCTTACCCCTATATTTGCTATACCACTATATTTGCTCATTAATAAATTTGTTAACTATCTAAGACAACTATATTTCTTACAGACTTCATGATAAATGACACACAAGCTCAGATGTAAGCTTTCACAGATATAACCTGTTACTTCCTTACCCAAACTCAATTTCCAGTAACTAAATGGTTCATTTTTCCTCTTCTTGCTACGTCATTGTCCTAACATTATTGAGCTCTTATAAACTTTCCTAAGCCTAATAAAAACACTCCACTATACACTTCAACTACATAATCACAAATTCAAATTTTAAGTTTTCTTTGATTCTTTTTAACTAAATTTAAATCTATACTATAAATTATCATGCTCAGATTTGTATTAAATCTATACTATAAGCTATTATGCTCAAATGTAAGTTCCCCTTTGGTTGTCTTAAAAAAACTGTTCATGTTGTTAACAAATCTATCTCTTTTGTAAACTTATGAGCTACAGGAAACCAACTCAGATCTACTACTCATGAACCAAACAGACTCTGTCCAGATAAATACACCTACCTATTCCAGAGAGTAGGACTCTACTCCCATGTCCTGGAATTGGGACTCACATCCACCAAAACCTAAGGGTTTCAAGTGTACTTTCAAATGTATACGTAAGACAAACATTTTTCTATCAAGCGTACTTAACTTCATTCTCTACCTATAATACACATCTTGTCAGGTCCAGGCATTTACTCCATCCAGGACAGCTCCAGAGAAGCGACCTCTAGATGCTCCAACCTTCTCTCACAGACACGAATGTTTCTACTGGACCTGCTCCTTCCCATCTGTTCACAGATGGTTCCACAGACCTTCGACATCAAGGACACAGCCAACTCTCCTAAGACCGGGCCAATGTCCCCATACCCATTTTCCTAGGTTTCCCAGAGACGTGCCACCCCAAAGTCAGCAGGAAGTAACTAAAGATCCACCTGCTCCACCATCGTCTTTCTAATTTTTCCTTTTTAAACTAAACCAAATTGGGACAATGTTAGCATTTTGTCTGGGCTCTACCCCTGAGTTACCTGGCAATAGCCAGGTGTGCCTGACTCACTATAAAGGGGATGCTTGCCCCCCTCTTGCCTTCCTGCTTTTGCTCTGTCCTCTTGCTCCTGCTCCCCATTTCTCCCCATTACCCCTCTCCCACTCTCTCCACACACTCATGGACTGCCCTGTCTGTCTATCTATCTCTCTGTCTATCTATCTATCTATCTATCTATCTATCTATCTATCTATCTATCTATCTCTATCTCTGCCTTTCTCTGTCTCTACCCCCTCAGCTCCCCTCCCCATGCCCCGAATAAACTCTATTCTATACTATACTGTTGGGGAAGGGATATACTCAGGGGAAGGGATGCCTCAGCCTAGGCCTGCAGAGGCACCCCCTCCCCCACACCTGACTGCACAGCCACCAAACATATTTCTTCTGTTCTTATCTTTATATAATGAGTTTGGGGGGTTTCAAGACAGACAGGGTTCTCTGTGTAGCTCTGGCTGTCCTAGAACTCACTCTGTAGACCAGACTGGCCTTGAACTCAGAAATCCGCCTGCCTCTGCCAACCAAGTGCTGGGATTAAAGGCGTGCGCCACCACTGCCCAGCACTTTTTATCTTTTTATAAAACACAATGGTACCAGGGTGGGGGTTTTTACATGGTTTCTGGGTATCAAATTCAGGTCCCCGAACTTATAAGGCCAGGGCTTTGCTAATCAAGCCATACTGTAAATGTCTCATCTCTTATTGTTCCTGATCTACAGCTTTATTTCTCCATTTCCCAACAACAACAGCAGCAGCAACAAATATGCTATGGTTAAAGCTCTCTCTCTCTCTCTCTCTCTCTCTCTCTCTCTCTCTCTCTCTCTCCATCTCTCTCTCCATCTCTCTATCTCTTTCTCCATCTCTCTCCATCTCTCTCTACACCTCTCTCTCCATCTCTCTATCTTTCTCCATCTCTCTCCATCTCTCTCTACACCTCTCTCTCCATCTCTCTATCTTTCTCCATCTCTCCATCTCTCTCCATCTCTCTCTACACCTCTCTCTACACCTCTCTCTACACCTCTCTCTCCATCTCTCTATCTTTCTCCATCTCTCCATCTCTCTCCATCTCTCTTTCTCCATCTCTCCATCTCTCTTTCTCCATCTCTCCATCTCTCTCCATCTCTCTTTCTCCATCTCTCCATCTCTTTCCATCTCTCTTTCTCCATCTCTCCATCTCTCCATCTCTCTCCATCTCTCTTTCTCCATCTCTCCATCTCTTACTCCATCTCTCTCTCCATCTCCCTCTCCCTCTCTCTCTGTCTCTGTTTCTCTGTCTCTCTCTGTCTCTCTCTGTCTCTCTCTCTGTCTCTCTCTCTGTCTCTCTCTCTCTCTCTCTCTCTCTCTCTCTCTCTCTCTCTCTCTCTCTCTCTCTGTCTCTCTCTCCATCTCTCTCTTTTGCTTTCTCTCTCCAGGCGGTCCAGATGAATGATGGCATGGGTTTGGATCCCTTCCATGAACCGATGCAGCAGAAGAAAGCCTGTACAGAGGGAGGAGGGGGGATAGCCGAGGAAGATTTTGAAAGGAAAACCTGGAACTTTCCAAGCTTTGTTACTTGTTTCTTTCCAAGACTCGTCTGTCTCTTTACTCTTTGAATTCTTGAAGCATTTCTCTCTTCTTCAAACAAACATCCACTTTTTGACAACAGAAAAAAAGAAAGTGAAAGAAACCAAAGCACAGCTATGACCATTATCTGCTTGCCCTTCAAGCTCTTACTACTTTTATGCACGCTCTGATCTGATCCCATGAGACGCTGTCCCCGAGTTCCTGTAAATGCTTACTACAGTTTCCACTCACTTCACTCATCTTACCGTTCTTCCAGCATTGAGTTATCTTCATACAGTTCTGAGTGAAACCGTGCTTTTAAAACTCATTCATATTTCCCATTGCACTGAGTCTTTGCAGATAAGACCTTCAATAAAATAGTTATGAGTGAGACTAGGCTGATTCAGGCTCGGCAGTTCAAGTTCATTAGTGATTGAGTGATTGAATTTAATAAAATAGAACCTAGGCTGTGCAGAAAAAAAAATTAAAGCAAGATACTAAACTTAGCGGTAGGATTAATTCTCAATTATATGCCAGTATAGAAACAGTTTGAAGTGACATCCTCTCCCCTAGAGTGAGCAAGCCAGGATTAGCTATCTCAAGAAGTTACAATGTGTGACATACTTAAAAGATTAATTGGTTTCTTAGCATAGGGTGTATGCTGTGTAATTTGGCTATACAGTGCCTACCCTAAGCTTCATGTGTTAACAATGATCTATACTAAGCCCTTCCATATTTACACCACTCAGAGGAAGAAATACCCTCTTGCAGGAGTTCACTTTGAGGGGAGTCTGCTGTGGCCAGCATCGCTGTAAGAGTGAGGTCTAGCTCACTATGAAGCCCGGACATGCTTTGAGATCTTAAACAGGGAGTTTAATAGTAGATCATGTTTGCCACAGACTTGCTGTGGAATGTTAGGGTAGCCCACCAGGCCAGTCTGTTGCATGCTGTTACATTTCAGCCATCAAGCGTCATCCTTGTAATCCCTGACCCCATTAGTGACCCCCCCAAAGCAGACCATTTGGAATGGACTGCCTTTCATACAAGGAAAAACCAACTAAGCAGGCATGGAGGAATTGTTTCTCTTTTTCTCTTTAAAACTTATTACTGTGATTTTTGACTTTGGAGGCCTGAAAAAAAAGGTGTCAGATCCCCTGGAGCTGGTGATACGAATGACTGTGAGTTCTGGACATCGAGTTCAGGTCCTCTGGAAGAGCGGTACTCACTCCAGCTGCTGTTTCTATTTTTCAGTGAATAAAAATTATAGCTTTTGAAGAATATATGCTTTTCCAGAGGATCAATCCAAGCTGAGTAATGAGAGTACTAGACTTTAGATTCCTGGAGCATTTAATATGACCATATGCAATCACATTCTCTGTGGTAAATGTGTTCCTCTATTTGTACCTATAATTTTAAAAGCATACACAAGCATCACATAGTCCTAAGAAATAAATTGGTATTGTTTGGCCTATTTGTCTGGGAATAATATGAATGAAGAGACCATGTTTGTATTTATTTTAAGTGCTGGGAATTTTGAATTGTTGAAACCGGTTTCCCCAAGAATCCTGGAAATGAACAATTATGATTTGACTGTGACATATCCACAGAGCAGTTCGAGATCACTATATTCTGAGACTTTTTTGCAATTTAGTCATGTTGGGAATTAAAGTTGACGTGGGATCCTTTCTTGATATTTCCACTTGATCGGCTCTCAGCTGTGAAGACTACATGTCCTGTTTCATTCTAGCCTGCAGCAGCCAGAGCTTCTGCTTTTCACCCTGAGCATGCTTCCTCTACGTCATGAATCTGAAGATGTTACCAGCATGTCAGTCGCCCCTGGGGACTCTGCATATCATTTCAGGAGTTTCACACAAAACCACTTCTTACCTGTTTAAAGTTTATCAGGGAGAACAATTAGAATTAGTCTTTTGCTTTCTTTGCAGTGAGCTCAAGATTTTGCACATGTGAGGAAAGTGCTCTACCACAGAACTACTTCTGCACCCCAACTGAGACCTTTTAACCGGGCTCTTTACAACCAAAGCGCTGTAGTAATTCTAAACTTCTGAGAAAAATAACAAGACTAACGCATAAAGCTTCTGTCTACATTTAATTTACACTCCCAAATGTTTAGGATTTTATTTTATTTTTATCTTACTTTCTCTGATTACCTATGTCAGTGTCCTGTACTTTTTCTAAATCACTCAAGAGTTGTTCCATGACACTTCTTTTTACCTCCCAGAAGGGTGAGAATTTTCTAAGCCTAAGTAATCATTTCCTTATGCAGCCACATGGCATGATTCTCAAATGTGGGACATTTCCGATGGATGGAATTGTTGTAGTAAATATTTAAGATCCTGGCCTGAAGTTTCTACCCCACCTTTGATCATTTATGTTCCTGGATGAGAGACACTCACAGCCTTTATAACAAACCCTAAACAGCACAATGACTGGGCAGCTGCCTACCCTCCATGTTCTCAGAATCGACTTTCCTATTGATAACCCCAAGTTATTATTTACTATTTACTATGTTCCATTTGGGCTACTCTTAAGTCCAACTGGGCAGCCCTTGGGGCCAAGCTCTCTTGACCTTTTAACCCATGGTGACTCCACCTTCCTCTTCTCCTGCACCTTCTTCTTCTTCTCCTTCTCTTGACCCCATGCCTGGGAAACCTAAACCCCACCTATGTCTCTTCTACCCAGCTATTGGCTGTCGACATCTTTAGTTACCAATCAGAGTTAACTTGGGGACAGGGTCACAGAGGCTACCTGTAGACTCTAGGTCTTGGTTGCCCACACTTAACATTACAATAGACAGTAAAGACAGAACCTCCACAGAAATAGCTTTGCCTACACAGATGTTCCAGTTTTGCCTATGAAGTGGTGCGTAAGCTTTGTGCTCTCCCTCCCCTCCAGGTACGGCGGTAACAGCATGGATTTCACTCAGTTGTCGTGACCATTTCACCTCTGTTGCCCTTCAACCATTCTTTCGTCTTTTCCTTGCTTTTCACCCCGAAGCCAACGGCTTTTCATTCAGGCCCGCGTATGTCTCCTAACACATCTCTGGCCAGAAAAGTGCACATGGCTGTGTGGCATCCTCATATGTCCCTGGCAGAAGATAGCTGTATGCCCTTCTTTCATGATCGCAATCCTGTTCACTTGACCTGATTTGTCCATTTTCTTCACTCTGGAGTTTCTCTGTTACCCTTTGAAAGCAGAAGGCAGCCTACTGGGAGACGTTCTAACCCCATCTGAGGACCCTGCTCTTCCTCACGTTTCTCTTCTCACCTTGAATCTAATCAAACTCTGCTACAGGGCTTGTGCCACCTTCCCCCACCACCACCACCCCACACTCTTTACACACAAAGCAAAAGTGTCACCATGCGAGATGACTCTCTTCTCTCTCCCTCCCATTCCTCTGTTTCCTTCTCGCCTAATCTATTATTAGTATGAATTTATATATTCTACATATATTCTGTGGGTTAATAAGCTATTCCTATCATGATTTTTTAGTGTCTAAATGACCCCAAAAGATCTAGCAAGTCATAAAACCTTTGAAATAGCTCCTGTGTACTTTGTGTATATGTCCATAATTATAAGACCCATTTTATGTTTTGGTTCAGGAAGATGTTTCAATTTATCACATTATCTTCTCTTTTCCTACCAGTTATTCAAGTTCCTCTGTTTCCTTTTCATGAGGAATGGTATTTAGAAATTAAGATCTGAACACTAGGTACACTCACTGCTTCCCAAATGTCTTTTTCTTTAGACACCAACAGAGGACTGAACTAAAAAAAAAAATACTCACAGAGACAGAAGCAAACATGTACATACAAGACAATGCCTTTCTACATAGCAATTAGACACCATCATCTTTCCCTACCCGATTTGTTATTTTCCCTTCTTCTAATGTGAGAATCCCTGACTTTCAATGACATAAGGACACTTGCTCTTTTTTCCTTTTAATAACAAATTGATTTAGAGTCGTGTATATTTATAGCTCTCTATATATTTTGTTGATATATATATATATATATATGTATCAACAAAAACTAATATGTAGTTGCATTTTCTCTAATAGTTTTGTTTAAAAAGTCACTTGAATTTGGCATCCACTCCTAGCCTCCACTTCAGTTCATTCCTATCCCTTTCCAAAAGTGGTGCTCAGAAAGGGTCATTGTCTCTAAGCACTTCTATCTCCTCCTATTTCTCATTGTTTCTTGTATTATTATTTCTGTGGTGTTTTATTGGAGGGGGAGATATGGGGGGGTGGGTAAGTTTCCATAGCTCACCTACTTCCTTACAGAAAAGTAAAATATTGTAGATTCTTTGGAGATACGTTGTTTATCAAAACTTATTCTGTAGATGTATTTTTGCAGATGTGTGGTGCTCTGCTGTTTAAATGAATTATCCCAAGCCTTCAGGTAGACCCAATTTTTGATATTATAAAAAGGCTGATATTATTTTTTTTAAAAAAAGGCTCAGCTTTTAGAAGACCCCACCCTGAGTTCTTCTGGAAACTCTGTGTAGTTTTCCCTAATGAGGTTTTATTGCTAATTTATTTAAAGTGAAGTTTATTGTTTATTTATTTTCAAATTCTGAACGAAAATTTTCAGCATGAAGTCTTGGGAAAAGAACTATTAGTTGAAGATTAAAAGTGTGCCTTTGTTAGATGTGCAAACAAAACAAAACAAAACCCTTCAGGTGTATGTCCCCATGTGGGAACATGTCTCTACAGTCTCACCAACATTGTTATCAAGCTTTTGAATACTTCCCAATCTGATGATCGAGAAGTGACTTCTTTCTATAGTTTCAATTTTATGAGTGAAACTGTGCATCTTTATCTTAGTTTAAGGACATGGTGATTTACATCTCTTTAGGGGAATTGATTGTGTCTTTGGTGATTTAAAAAGTATTTTTAGTCTTTCTTTTTTGTCTGTAATATGTACCTTAAATCATTTCCCTTAGATCATTATTTACCTTTTATGATTTTAGCATTAGTTTTTGTAATTAGATTTATCGTGTTTGCTCTCTTGCATTTGAATTTTAAGTTGAAGTTGAGAGCTTTCAGCCAATACTCATCTTTTAGAAGACCTCACCCTGAGTTCTTCTGGAATATGTCAAGTTGATACAATTCTTATTCTATTTGGAGTTAGTTTATCTTTACAACTCTGAAAAGTGGACATAATTTTATTTTTATTCCAAATTAATTGTACCACTGTGTTTACTGGACAATTTGTCATAATAAAATCTATCATTTTCTATAATGAATACCTGCTCAATAGTAACAATAAATTAAAATTAGTTCTGTCCTCCCATACACATAAAAAAAGGGAAAACCCACATTAAAATCCTCCATCAAAAATTGTGTATCAAAAAGAAATAATGCCACTTATTACAGTTTGATAAGATCAAATATCATTTATTAAAAGATGAAAGTAAATTAAACTGTTTCTAAATCAGAGAACAAGCTCTATCTGTAGTTGAAAGACTCGGATGACCCCTCCCCCTTTTACCACACCCTAGATGTCCTATTCCTGAACATGTGAACAACATTGTTCATTTATCGAGTTGAAGGGTTTGAGGTGAGCTGGGACTGGTTTTATTGGAATTTCATTAAATCTGTACCTTTAATTCATTAGATCCCTTGGAACTGGAGTTACAGACAGCGGAGCCGGTCGGCGTGGAGGGCTAGGAGCAAAGCTTAGGACCTCTCAAAGAACAGCACATGCTCTTCAATGTTGAGATATCTTTCCACCCCTTGTTTTCTTATTTTTAGTCCCAAATATTTAATTCTCTTAATTCCGTTGTAAATGAAAGTTTTTTAAATTATATTTTTGGCTGTTTTTTATCTGTGTATTTGAGATCCACTGACTCTCTTCACTTGATATTTTAAAATATAATTTTATTGCTTATAATATATAATCCTGATATAGTAATGCTTTGAAATTTGCTTAATGAACACAACAATTTACTCTAACAAACCAAAAAGACTTCCTCATAAAATATATTGCTTTAGTGAGGCGACCTATAATTACGTTATTAATTGGGTGTTGTTTCTGGTTAATGTAACCAGCTATTAAACATAGCATGTTTCTAAAGTTAGTTTAGAATTATCTACCTCAGTTGTGTTAACTTTTAATTTCAAGCATGTAATTAAGAAGGCTTACACTCAGGGATGGGCCAGCTCAGGTCCCTGCCAGGCTGCAAGACTCCTCTTTTTTTTAACAGTAACACTCATTTGTTAATTCTCAACAGACACTATCCAAGGGATATCAAACACAGGTGTTTGTTTTCATTTTTTAAAAAAAAAGCAGCACTGTATTCCTCTATCTGCATAAGTTATTCTTTCCTTGTTGAAACAATGCCTCAGAAAAGCAACAAGGGAGGAAATTTTATTTTGACCCACAGCTTTATATGGTTTCAGTCTTTTTGGGGGGGAACAGTGTGGTGGGAATTAGTAACAGAGGGTCCTCACACCACTGTGGGCCAAGAAGCAAAATGGCTGGGACCAGAAGCAGTGGGGAGAACAGTCTTCCAGAACCTAGTCCTCGTGACTTGCTTCTGGGGCATACTTCCGGGATCCCAAACCCAGACCTCATGATGTACTTCCGGGATTCAGGCCTCACCTCTAGAGACCAGCAGCCCGGAAAGCAAGCCTTCTTGGCTTGAGCCAGTGGGTCAGAGTATTTCTCCTCTCTGCAGTTCCCTTCAGAGACTCCCATTTATTTCAGCAGACTGACCTTTTCTGTGCCAGTTAAGTTGTGAGTATGTATTAATAGACAAGTTCACAACATGTGGAAGTGCCAAAAAAAAAATCCATAAAGGTTTTAGATAAATTACACTATAGATTTATTCACAGCACTTGCACATATTTATAAAATGCAGAACTGAGTACAGCTGTACATCACATAATGTCATTACTGTCAGAGACAGACCACATTCATGATAGTGGCAGGCAGGCAGGCAGCTTCGTGTACGTGGTATCACCACATAGCTTGAGAACATTATTGTCACATGTGTTTAATTTGGTGTCACGTTAGTTTCTTCATCATGACACAGAAGCTCTCGGCTGACATTGCCAGTAAGAGACCCACGGTGGGAGCTGGAAACAAAACTGAAAGTAAAAGTCAGAGATTTGTATTGCTCATCAGGGCATGTCCTGGTCCACCTCAGCTGTGACCCTTGAAGAACAAGAGCAAAGGGATAATAGCCGTTAAAAAATTCTGCTTCGTAGTGACACCAGCCAGGTCCCAGAAGAAATTATCAGCTACAGAGACAGTATCAGTGACCTGTGTGGATTACAAATAATGAAGAACTTTTCCTTTGGCCACTACGATGATCAAGAGCAAAAGGCTTGTTTGTAATTTTCAATGAAAAGGTTAGATGGAGCTGTGACATTGTGTTTGCTACTAGCTCTGGGTAGCTTTTAATGACTTAAGAATGATTTACAGTCTGAAACTGAGTGGTGGGTCTTTACATAGAGGCACGTGGTGGTTAGGCCTTTAACACTTACGTCTGTGTGAATCCACATGTGCATCTGCACATATGGCAAGACAGCAAACTTACTTAACTGCATATTTCTCAGAAGGTTCTCCTATTGCCAAGAGACATGTGACTGTTCATGTGTAAGTTACTCCATCATAGACAGTGTTTCGTACAGAGATAGATTTAGAGATTTTGTAAGAGCTCCTTTCACGCCCCTTCTCTGGAGGCTCCAAAGGACAGGATGATTCCACGTTCCCTGCATGATGACCTGAGTTTAACCCACAGTATTATTACAGACCAGTATGGCTATAACACCTAAACTTTTCTGTAAGACCATCTTTCATATGTATCACATATACCTTCTTTTGAAAGTTGTATAGGTGAAGCTGGAGAGATGTTCAATGGTTAATAGGCTGGGCAGCCTAGGACAGGATCCTTCCTGTTTCCATCTGTCAGGAGCTGATCCTGTGCCACGGTGCTCCATACCCAAATACACTGGAAGAGAGCTGGTCTTCCAGGATGCTGACAAGCCTGTGAGCACAGATAAGATCACTACTTCAGCTCAGAGGGACCCACCCTGAGTCCTCATGACACTGGAACTGAGGAGCAGCCTGGGACAGGATCCT
This sequence comes from Apodemus agrarius, assembly GCA_964023405.1. Lineage (NCBI taxonomy): Eukaryota > Metazoa > Chordata > Mammalia > Rodentia > Muridae > Apodemus > Apodemus agrarius. Next base: position 14,230,669 of record OZ030027.1, read on the forward strand.
TCCTGTTTCCATCTGTGCCCTGAGCTGGTCCTGAGCCATAACACTTCATACAAAAATACCACTTGGAGACAGCCAGTCTCCCAGGAGTGCTCACAGACCCGTGAGCACAGGTAAGACCACCCCTAATGCTCAAATTCCTGGCTCAAGAGGGACCTGCCCAGAGCCATCAGGACACAGCAACTAAGGAACAGTCACGGAAAGGATACTTCCGGTTACTGTCTGAACTCTGGAGCTGATTCTGTGCCTCAGCTCTCCATACCGAAATGCCTCCTGGAGAGAACTGGTCTCCCAGGAGCTATGACACACAAGCTTCAGGAATGACACGCCACAGTCAGAAACAGTAAGAAAGACCAGGTAACACCAGAGATAACCAAATAGCAAGAGGCAAGGGCAAGAACATAAGCATCAGAAACCAAAGCTACTTGGCATCATCAGAAGCCAGTGCTCCCACCACAGCGAGCCCTGGATACACAAACACACTGACTCTGATTTAAAATCACATTTCATGACGATGATAGAGGACTTTAAGAAGGACATAAATGACTGCCTTAAAGAAATACAGAAGAACACAGGTACACAAGTAGAAGCCCTTAACAAGGGAACACAAAAGAATCCTTAAAGAATTACAGGAAAATACAACCAAACTGGTGAAGGAATTGAACAAAAGTTAACTAGGGTCAGACAAACCATCTAAACAGTCCCACAACCCCTAAAGACATAGAAGGGGTCATTAAAAGTTTCCCAACCAAAAAGTCTAGGGCCAGACAGGTTTACTGCAGAATTTTGTCAGACCTTCAAGGAAGACCTAATACCAATACTCTTCAAACTATTCTACAAAATAGAAACAGAAGGACCACTACACAATTCATTCTATGAAGCCACAATTACTCTAATACCTACACCACACAAAGACCCAACAAAGAAAGAGAACTTTAGACCAATTACCCTTATGAATATCAATGCAAAAATACTCAATAAAATTCTTGCCAAATGAATCCAAGAACACATCAAAACAAACATTCACCATGATCAAGTAAGCTTCATCCCAGAGATGTAGGGATAATTCAATATATGGAAATGCATCAATGAAATTCACTACATAAACAAACTCAAAGGAAAAAAAAACACATGATCAGTTCATTAGATGCTGAAAAAGCATTTGACAAAGTTAAGTATCCCTTCATGTTAAAAGTCTTGGAAAGATCAGGAATTCAAGGCCCATGCGTAACCATAGTGAAAGCAATATACAGCAAACCAGTAGCCAATATCAAACCAAATGGACAGAAACTTGAAGCAATCCCACTAAAATCAGGGACTAGATAAGGCTGCCCACTCTCTTACTATCTATTCAATATAATATAGTGCTTGAAGTTCTAGATAGAGCAATTAGACAACAAAGGAGGTCAAAGGGATACACATTGGAAAGGAAGAAGTCAAAATATTACTATTAGCAGATGATATAGTAGTATACTTAAGTGACCCCAAAGACTCCACCAGAGAACTCCTAAAGCTGGTAAAAACCAAAACTTCAGCAAATGGCTGGTTATAAAATTAACTCAAGCAAATCAGTAGCCTTCCTCTACTCAAAAGATAAACAGGCTGAGAAAGAAATTAAGGAAATGACAACCTTCACAATAGTCACAAACTATATAAAGTATCTTGGTGTAACTCTAACTAAACAAGTGAAAGATCTGTACAACAAGAACTTCAAGTCTCTGAAGAAAGAAATTGAAGACGACCTCAGAAGATGGAAAGATCTCCTGTGCTTGTGGATTGGCAGGATTAATATCTGGCCAAGTAAAAATGGCCATCTTGCCGAAAGCAATCTCCAGATTCAATGTAATCCCCATTAAAATTCCAACTCAATTCTTCACAGATTTAGAAAGAGCAATTCTCAAATTCATTTGGAATAACAAAAACCCAGGATAGCAAAACCTATTCTCAACAATAAAAGAACTTCTGGGGGAATCACCATGCCTGACCTCAAGCTGTACTAGAGTAATAGTGATAAAAAAAAAAAAAAAGCATGGTATTGGTTCAGTAACATGCAAGTAAATTAATGGAATAGAATTGAAGATCCAAAAATGAACCCACATACCTATGGTCACTTGATCTTTGACAAAGGAGCTAAAACAATTCAGTGGAATAAAAATAGCATTTTCAAAAAATGGTGCTGGTTCAACTGTTTGTCAACATATAGAAAAATGCAAATTGATCCATTCTTATCTCACCCTACAAAGTTCAAGTGCAAGTGGATCAAAGACCTTCATATAAAACAAGATTCACTGAATCTAATAGAAGAAAAAGTGGGAAGAAACCCTTGAACACATGGGCACAGGGGAAAAGTTCCTGAACAGAAACCAATGACTTATGTTCAAAGATAAAAAATTGACAAATGGGACCTCATAAAATTGCAAAGCTTCTGTTAGGCAAAGCACACTGTCAATAGGACAAAATGGCAACCAACAGACTGAGAAATGATCTGTAATAAACCCACATCCTATAGAGGGCTAATATCCAATGTATAAGAAGAACTCAAGAAGTTAGACTCGAGAGAACCAAACAACCCTTTTTTAAAATGGGGAACTGAGCTAAAAAGAATTCTCAACTGAGGAAACTCGAATGTCTGAGAAACACCTAAACAAATGTTCAATATCCTTAGTCATCTGGGAAATGCAAATCAAAATGACCCTGAGATCCTACCTCACACCAGTCAGAATGGCTAAGATCAAAAACTCAGGCGACAGCAGATGCTGGAGAGGATGTGGAGAAAGAGGAACACTCCTCCATTGCTGGTGGGATTGCAAGCTGATATAACCACTCTGGAAATCAATCTGGTGGTTCCTCAGAAAATTGGACATAGTACTACCTGAGGACCCAGCTATACCACTCCTGGTCATATATCCAGAAGATGCTCCAACATGTAATAAAGACACATATTCCACTATGTCCATAGCAGCCATATTTATAATAGCCAAAAGCTGGAAAGAACCCAGATGTCCCTCAGCAGAGGAATGGATACAGAAAATGTGGTACATTTACATAATGTAATACTACTCAGCTATTAAAAAACAATGAATTTATGAAATTCTTAGGCAAAAGGATGGAACTAGAAAATATCATCCTGAGTGAGGTAACCCAGTCAAAAGAACACATGGTATGCACTCACTGATCAGTGCATATTAGCCCAAAAGTTCGAAATACCCAAGATTCTATTCATAGATCATATGAAGCCCAAGAAGAAGGAAGAACAAAGTATGGGTGCTTCAGTGCTTCTCAGAAGGGGGCAACAAAATACTCATGGAAGGAAATACAGAGACAAAGTATGGAGCAGAGACTGAAGGAAAGACCATCTAGAGACTGCCCCACCTAGTGATCCATTCCATATACAGTTGCCAAACCCGGATGCTACTGTGGATGTCAGGAAGTTCTTGCTGACAGGAGTCTGGTATGGCTGTCTCCTGAGAGGCTCTGCCACAGTCTGACGAATACAGAGGAAGATGCTCGCAGCCAACCATTGGACTGAGCTCAGGGGTCCTTGATGGAGGAGTTGGGGAAGGGACTGAGGAGCTGAGGGAGGTTTGCAGCCCCATGGAGGGAGCAACAGTGTCAACTATCCAGTCACCCCTTTCCCCCAGAGCTCCCAGGAACTGAACCACCAACCAAAGAGTACACATGGAGGGACCCATGGCTCTGGCCACACATGTGGCAGAGGATGGCCTTGTTGGACATAAGTGGGAGGAGTGGCCCTTGGGCTTGAGGGTGTTTGATGCCCAAGTGTAGGCGGGAGTGACTGGGTAGGTGGTAGAAAGGTTGGGGGAGGGGAAATGGCATATGTGTTTCTGAAGGGGAGACTTGGAAATGGGAAAACATTTTAAATATAATAAAGAAAATATCCAATACAAATGAGGAAATTAAAAAAAAGATTAAATGTTGCTCCTTCAGAGGACCTGGGTTCAAGTTTGAGGACCTACTCTATAAGGTGCTCCAAGAGATCCTAATACCCTCTTCCATTTTCTTTGGGTCCTGCATGCTTGTAGTGCACAGGCATATATGCAGACAAAATACCTGACACATGAAAAATTCATAAATAAGTAATTTAAAAGTGTTATCTGCTATGAGCTCTGTCTCTGCCTGTATGTCTGTCTGTCTCTGTCTCTTTCTCTCTCTCTGTCTCTCTCTCTCTCTCTCTCTCTCTCTCTCTCTCCTGTGTGTGTGTGTGTGTGTGTGTGTGTGCGCGTGTGTGCGTGTGTGCGTGTGCGCGCGTGTGCGTATGTGTGTAGGTATGGGTGTGTAGTCATCATCTAATTTGGAGATTTGTTTTTGCGTGCTAGGCAAATTCACTATACCACAGCTGATATACTGTAACTGAGCTCATCCTCCAGGAAATAGAAAGACCCTGGGAAGCATGAATCTGAATTGGAAAAGTTGGAGAAGCATTCAATAAATTGGAGGGAAGAAAGGGAAGGGGAGAATGATGTAAATACATTATTCATATAGGATATTCTCAAACACTAGATACATTTCTTTTAAAAAAAGAAACCCCTTAGAACTTATTTTTAGATCTGTTCCTGTTCAAAGTGTTGGAACCATCAATTTAGTAAAAGCCACATCTCTAGGTACACTATGAGTGAGAACTTATTTGTATTTGTCAGAAGCTAAAGACATCACAGTACTTGGTTTTAAAATCCATGTGGCTGTTCGATATGGATTCCATCATCTGATGAACTGCACACCAGCCATGCTGGGTACTTGGAGATAAGGTGCAGAGAATCAACACTAATTCTTGGTTCCAGTTTGAAAAGATTCATCCAAAAAAACCTCTATTGTATTCCTAGTATAATATAACAGCACCCAAATAAACCACAGTTTAACTATTAAATGGGCTCCAGAGAATCAGAATTCATTGACCTGTTTGCTCATTTTGTACACATGAAATAAAAATGTGTACAAAACCCCAGCCCTATATCAGAAAATATCCTAGATGTTAAGGACTCCAAGGTGAGCAATGCAGTGTTCTTAAAACTGGCAGTGGAAAATGCTAAAACCAAAAGTGTACTGGCTGGTTTTGTGTGTCAACTTGACACAGGCTGGAGTTATCACAGAGAAAGGAGCTTCAGGTGGGGAAGTGCCTCCATGAGATCCAGCTGTGGGACATTTTCTCAATTAGTGATCAACTGGGGGAGGGCCCCTTGTGGGTGGTGCCATCCCTGGGCTGGTAGTCTTGGGTTCTATAAGAGAGCAGGCTGAGCAAGCCAGGGGAAGCAAGCCAGTAAGAAACATCCCTCCATGGCCTCTGCATCAGCTCCTGCTGCCTGACCTGCTTGAGTTCCAGTCCTGACTTCCTTTGGTGATGAACAGCAGCGTAGAAGTATAAGCTGAATAAACCCTTTCCTCCCCAACTCACTTCTTGGTCCTGATGTTTGTGCAGGGATAGAAACCCTGACTGAGACACCAGGCCTTTGTACAGTGACCCAAGGCAATCAGAGCTACTAACGGAAGAGCTGACTTGTGAGCAATTTCCTCCTCCTTGCTATGAAGTTGTGGGTGTCACTTTTGATTGATGTCCATCCAACACTCCACTTTTGTCTCCTTTTCCCTCACAACACACCAAAGCTGTTTTACAGGCTCCTCGGGCTATACGTAAAGGAAACGAAATCGTCTACACAGAGGAGGCATTCATTTAAAAAAGTATTAACACATCTATCGGAATCTGTGGGAGAGGTACTGCAGCCAGCCCCACACCCTCAGCTTCTGGAAGATTCAGAAACCCTGACAAAAGGGAAGTTCCTTTCCTTTACCTTGGATACCGCTCCAGCACTAATACCCCAGCTCTGAATTTCAAACTCTTGAGAAGAAAAATCCAAATAGCCTAGGCAATATTTCTCTCAGACGCAGAAAGACTGGCTTTTGCCTAGAGTCCCACACTTTCATGGCTGCTGCAGATGACAAGTCCATGGAGACAATATATTTATTGAACGCATATCTGGGGCCTATCTATTTGTCCTCCACGTGATTCTTTTTACAACGGGAACTACAGTTCTAAATCTTCAGAGAAATATTTTCTCACACACACTGGCATAGGGTCTGGAATAAAAGGTAGTCAAGTCTGGACTATGTGGGGTTCTGTGGGGTTCTTTGGGGTTCTCTGGGGCATTCTGCCATTGAACCAAGCGTCACTTCAGTGTACAAGGAAAAATTTAGTTGTACTTCTGTATTATGGAAAAATACATTAACTGCCTTGTCACTGTCATACCAGTTAAACGGTGCACTCATCATTTTTTATTGGCAATTGGTTGGATATTAAATGGCAAAACTACAAGGAGTTTTCACTAAAATTCAGCTCGACTTATATGATTTTGCTCAGAAGACTAATTGCTAATTTGAGAGTTTGTCACTTAGGACAAGGTGCCCACTGTGTTATTATATCAGTTCACTAGCTGGAGCCATTAAGGTGCTTAGTGGATAAAAGGAGCTTGCCAAACAAACCTGAGGATCTGAGTTCGAGTCCTGGAAACCACAGTGCCAGGAGAGAGCGAATGAAAAGAGTAAGCACTCTGCTTAACTGGTATTTGGGTCTAACATGAAATGGGAGCTTAGCAGATCGAATAACACATTCTTGTCGTTGTTGTTTTTTAAATAAGGCCGTTGACATTTTTGAAAGAAGAAAACCAAGAACTACAGTACAGGCTTCATTGGAAGAGGCCATGGGAGCTTTGTAATAGTGACGCTTGGATTTTCAATCCCTTGAAATAGATCTTACAATCACAATAATTATCTATAGATCCATCACAATGGTTAGATGTAAATTTACATGCAAATTTCATTGTTCATTCTGAAGCTCAGTCTTGTTTTAAGGAAATTGTCCTATTGACAATTTCCATCTGAGCCTCAGGAGAGAAAAAGATGACCCAAACTGAAACTCACACAAAGCAAGAACTTCCACTCAGGAAGCATCTTCTAAGAAGGCATTAGTATCAGTTCACTACAAACTTACTAAAATCTGAGTCACATGAATATATTTACTAATTTGACGAAAACGGGAGGAAAGAAAGTTCTGGGATAACATGTCCCAGCTACGAGGCCCAGCAGCCTATCTTTATTTTCTTGTTCATCTGATGTTGAACCGTTGGCTGAAGGCATGTCTAACGTTTTCAAGTTAATTTCCTTCACTTGTTTTCACACTTAGTCATTAATATATAATACCATAGCTCTGTATACACGCATAAGGCATAAGTGCCATTACTTAGGGATATATCTGTTCAAATGTGTTGTGCCCACAGAGGAAGCTGTCATGTAATTGAAATAACCAGCAGAACTTCAACTCAGAAATCTGGGAGAATTTTCCAGAGGAACTGATGTTATAAGAGACCCTGATGCTCTCACCATATTTTCTAGCTTCCTGAACTGCCTTATTCTGTGCTGAAAACTTTGATGTGTCCAGTCAATTTATTCGCGATGTTTATTTTGCCTGAAATGCTCTTAGCCATGTGCTCTGCCTGGGAAAGTTTCTGTCTTACAAGTTCAAGTTGGGGTCAACTCCTAGGAAGCTCCCTTGTCCTCCTTCCCACGGTGTGGGAACCCCCTCCGCCCCCAGAGACTAATCAATTAATCGACGTCTTGTGGCAGATGAGGTTTGGAGCACTGTCCTTTCCAGAAGAGCATCAGCTCTTCAAGGGGGACTCTGTTTGTGTCTAACATGCAGCTCAGAGCCATAAGTACAGAAGGTTCTCAAAAGCAAACTGAAGAGCAACGAGTTCCTAACCTCAAGAAACATCTGACAAATTGGTCCTAATTCTTATATCACAGGCTACATAATGTTAACTTTGAGTTACACTGACTGGTCAGTATCATATTTCTAAAGCTCAGTATTGGAAAGAGCTTTAGAGGGTCTGGCGTGATGGCTCTGCAGGTAAGAACACTTGCTGTACCAAAGTATCTAGGCTTGGGTCCCTGCACTAACATAGTGGCTCACAACCATACGTAACTCCAGTTCCAGGGACTCTGATGGCCTTCTTCTGACCTTCTCAAGCACCATATGTACACATGTATACACAGCACACAAACATACAAGCAGACAAGGGCTCAAACACACAAAATAAACAAACCTATTTTTTTTAAATAAGGAACTTTACAAGACTATTGATATTGAAATTTTAAGTGACTAAATTATTAAAAATGTAATTTTAGTAATAGTCACATGAAAAGAAGTTACAAGTCAAGAGAATTATGTGTTTTAAAGTTCAGGTAGTCTATTAATAATTGGGTTTTAAATAATAAATATAGTACAAAGTATATATAGTACAATATAGTAACTATAATATAGTAAATAATAAATATAGTACAAAGTATATACAAAATATAGTATAAAGAAATAAAATTTCTTTATAACAAATGCAAACCTGAGGGACATGAGGTAAAATAATGAAAATCCATCTCCCAGTTACACAGCTGATTTTCTTGTTCACATATTTAAAATGGATTTTTGCACACACATTCTACCTCCATCAAGTAATTTTTTTCCTTCCATTTGTAACTAGGCATTTATCCATATTGTTATGCAATTTGCTTTTTCCAGTTAGAAATATGATTGGAAGACTGGGAGATTTCTCAGTGGAAAAACCCAAGCCCTGATTCCCAGCATCCAGGTAAAAGCTAGGCATAGTGGAACACATTTAAAATTTTAGATTTAATCACACAAGTGTTTTGCTTGCATGCATGAACATGCATGCACCACATGCAAGTCTGGTGGCTTCAAAAGTGAAAAAAGGATATCCAGTCCCCTAGAGCTGATGTTATGGTTTAAATCCCCATGTGAGGAACTGAACCCGAGTCTCCTGCAAAAGCAGTAAGTGCTGTTAACCGTTGACATGCCTCTTCAGGTCCACAGTGCGCATTTTTCACTCTAGTGAAGGAAGAGAAACACAGGGGAACTTCCAGGGACCAACTAGCCTCTCTGCTCAAGCCCCGGGTTCAGTGCAAAACCTTGTCTCAAAAATGAAGGTAGAAAAAGACAGGGGAAGACACCTCACACACACACACACACACACACACACACACTCACACACACACACACATACGAGAGAGACAGACAGACAGAGAAAGAGAGAGCTTAAGAACTTGTAAAAACTCTTTTCAGGACATTTAAATAGCATGTATAAAAGCATTTTGAGAGTTGGTTTTATATATATATATATATCTAATTACAGTAGTTAAAAAAGCCAGTACTGTATTGTTTCTGTAGAAAATCTCCCTTGAGAGATCTTGAATCTGCTTCTGTAGGTGATCTCCTGAAATGTGGGCGTGGTCTTGGGATGCTTGATTATCTTGTT
>OZ030027.1:14245000-14320000 GCA_964023405.1 Apodemus agrarius
AAAGTACACTATGATGGTGGGTTATTATCATTGTTTGGGTATTGTTGGAGTATGTTCCCCAGAAAGCTCACTCTAACAAACCTCTTTTCTTTATACATTATCCAGCCTTGATGTTTTGTCTTTGTCTACAGACTTTTAACACTGGGGCTGTCTGTGAAGAGTAGAGTCAGAAATCACAACATTTAAAGAGGCATCAAATTAATTGGAAGCCTTTAAAAAGGGCCATTGTGCTGAGTTCACTTTATTAGCAAAATAATAAGAATTTTAATAGAATTACAAATGTATTAATTAGCTGAAGAATAGGATTTTCTTGTATGTATACAATTTCCATAACATCCTTGAATGATAAGTTACTGATTTCACAAAATAATTCAGTTTTTTAGAAAATTTAATTACTTTGAATACTACTCAAATGTTAAGCAGCTGCTCTCTGAACTTACATGGCATTATAAGTTTTACCCTTTGGAAATAGGAAAAATAAATCTTCCTCACACTTTTTTTGGTGGTATATTTTCACCTGCCTTAAACTCATAATGATTGTTTAATAGTATCTTAGGGCTGGGGATAAGGCTCAGTGGATAAAGGGCCTACTGAATAAGTGTGAAGGCATGGAGAAGCAGGAAGGAGTGGACCCTTCTGGAAAGGCTCAATGCATCAGTGTAGGGGAATACCAGAACAGGGAAGTGGGAAGGGGAGGATGGGGGAACAGGGGGAGGGAAAAGGGCATGTGGGACATTTGGGGGGGCGGGGAGCCAGGAAAAGGGAAATGAAATGTAAAAAAAGAATATATCCAATTAAAAAAATTAAAAATCCCCCATATTCAAGTAAAAAGTTGGAAATGGTGACACCCCTGTAGCCCTAAAAGTGAGAGGTAGACAGAGGTAGACACTAGGATCTTCCTGACCAGCCTATCTTCCAAGTTGGTGAACTCCAGGGTCCAATGAAAGATAATAAACAAGGTAGAGAATTATTGGTACAGATATATCAATATCTGCCTTTGGCCTCCACACATGCACTCATAGTCACCTGTATATGTGCATGCAAGAACACAAATATACATATATCCACACACAGATATATACATACATATGTGTATACACACATACCATGCTGCACTGGGTCAGTAATATGACAGTAATTTATTACAAAGATAGTGACCTTGACTCTGAATTCATCTGGCTTCCAGGATTACCACCTTATCTCTTCTGCATGTTGCTTTTCCCCATACACATACACATGTAGACATATAGATACATACATACATACATACATATATGTATACATATATAGACAGATACACACCTATACACACATATAGACAGTATATACAGACAAAATAAATAGATAAAATTTAAAATCTCTTAAATGTCTTGAGTTTTGGCGTCATCGCAGTGGTAACATAGGTCTCTGTAAAGAGCTCTAAAGTGTCAGCATTTGTTTAAAGAAGTGGTCATAACTCTGCTGTCCACATTCTGGGTGGGGCCCTAGAGACACTGACTATTATCTGAGCTCTCCATGTGACCTGACCTGAACTCAGAACCTGCAGTGTGGAAACAGTTTCCAATAGACAGGGGGAGTTACATCTCTTGTTCTAGGCGCTACAGTTCAGCCAAAGCAACTGAAGCCAGACACACATGGCAGATGCTTCTGGGCTCATATGTGTTTCATGATCGACCAAAAGCTATGTATTCTTCCTATCAGTTTCCCCTAAGTTGTACTGTCCTCATTCTGTACACATGAAGTCCATTTAGGAATCTATGTCCACATGTTTCTGGTTTTTGAAGTTTGTTTTGTTTGGTTTCTGCTGTGATCTTTTGTGTTATTTATTGACTGTAATCATATTAGCAGCAGTAACAAATAAAGCAGACAACTGAGCACTAGGCAACTGCTAAGCCCTGGAGTTAAGTACAGTCCTTTTTTTTTTTTGTACAGTCCTTTTTAATCAATTCTTTTATTGGTTTTACACACCAAACGCACAGAAAAGATAATAACATTACTTTCATTTTACAGGTAAGTAATTTGAAGCTTTGGAGTAGATTCAGTCTATTCTCCTACTCTGTCAAAATAATTTTAGTACATTTATTCCATGGTTAGTCTAAGTCCCTATATGTGTATGTACGTGCTTACTTATGTCAGCTTTTCATTAATACTCACAGATACAGCCTATATGTTATATAATTCAGATAGCCATAAAAAATATGAAAAAGGAGAGAATCTCAGTGCTGAGTTCCATCACCAGAGATCTCCACTCTGATACTATAACCAGCATGTAGGAGATATCCATCAAGATGGACACCATTTCTTTTGTAACGTTTCTGTTTCCCCAATAAGCCCCTCAGTCAACTTTATGAACTTGGTCTAGAAACACGTCAATGAACCAGGTACTATCTCCAGAAATGACCTCATCTCTCTGGGGCCACCATGTCACCACATTGTGACCATCCTTTCATGATAGGGTCCTAGAATGTTGCCTAGTACTAGCAGTTCTGATCTATTAAGTTTGCAGAGTCTAACTCACTATGTATTGTACTCTGCTTTCTTCTTTTGGATAGTTTCCATGCTGTCTGCTTCTGTCCAACAATTACCTTTTGGCAGGTATGAAAACGCAGGGGTTTTTTTTTTGTCCTAATTTGCCTCATATAGTAAAGAACAGACCACCTTTGATCAGTTTCATGTGAAAAATTTCATCTCTTTCAAAAATTCCCAACAAGCCTTGGCTTCCGAGGACTAGCCTCTCTCTAAGCAGCCCTGTCTGTGGAGACTGATAAAGTAGGATGATGCTCTGCTTGTCTGTGAATCTGTCAACATTAGATCACCTGCCCCAGGGGGTGGGCGAATCACTTCCTTGTTTTCCTTACTCCAAACTCAAACCCCCTCTTGTAATTTCCCTTCATAGTTTCCTAATATTTAGTTTTGCATCCCTTTCAAGTCTCAGCTCATTCTGGGTGGTAGCCTTTCTGACACCTTAAGCTCATAATTGTATGCTAAGTGGAGTTTTGGCCCAAAGCTCTGAACACACAGCTAGCTAAAAACGTTAGATATAAATTCCAGCACCAAGAGGAAATGTGTTATCTCCTTCATCTCCCTCCTTTGGTGAACAGGTTGTAAGACCACCTTACACTAAATTCACAATCTGCTACATGTGAGATCACTCTTCTCAGAACTTTCTCAACATAGTCATCCTCTTGTTTTCTCCAAAAGCTAGACAGTGGTCAGGGTCATGAGTCACACCACAGATTCTGATCTTATGTTGATGGTTTTTCTGTAGCCGTTTCGGCTAATTCTCAAGTAAGCTGAACAAGACAGTGGTCTCTTCAGTGCTCCAGAATCTGACGTGAAAATCCACCATGGCTCTCTCACTGACAGAATGGGAGAGGATCAAAGGTAGGCTGACATTATTGACTCTGCCTTCCAGGAACCCAGATCAACAGGAGGAAACACAACAGGCCACAGTACATGAGGAAATACTACAAGCCACTGTGGTTTGTCAAACTCAGGAAAAGACTTCTCATTTTACAAGGAAGAGTTTTATTCCAGAAAATCACGTCGAAACCCCTACTCTTTATGACTCTCTCTTACCAACAGCCAAACCCAAAGATTTTGGAAGAGTGGGCCATTTCAAGTTCACTTTGTAAGCTAAATTATTGAGGAAACCAACAGAGGAATTAGGGACAGAAAAAATAAAGTCCCAGACAGATAACTTCCAAAGACTCTCCAGCTCCACTCTACAAATACAAGAATGAAAGCTTGTATACCCCAATCAACAGAAGCCCTCCTGGGGTGTACGATCAGTCCTAAGCCACATGCTCTTGGCACTGTACTCTGCTATAGGACTTTTGCTCCCATCCATTTACCACCCCATGCCACACTCTCTGGGATGGATCCTCACAGGTCTCCTTTCCTGTGTGTTTTAAAGGTCCCATGTGGTCACCCAAAGAAGGAGTAAGTTCCATTTTGTTCTCCTAGTCTGGGGTCTGCTAAGCAAGCCATGGCATTTTCCAGGTAGCTTGATCGTGGGTTGAGGGATCAGGCATTCTTTTGTAAAGTTCAAAAAAGAGTTACTGAAGTAGAGGGCATGTGCAGAAAGTGCATTTATAAAGATATTGCTCAACCAAAGTTCATCCACTGGTAAATCACCTGATTGTACCTCCCAAACAAGAACTTCCATGTGCTTTCTGAACCCTTCCCCCACTCTCAAGCGTCTCCAAACAGACATTTGTTTGACCTGTTTGTGAGGTTTGCATACTTAGACCCATGGAGTTCACATGCTGTGTCTTGGTGCCTGTTTTCAACAACATCTTTGAGATTGATCCATGCTGATGTGGGTATCAGTGTGCCATTCTGTTGTTGTTGTTGTTGCTGCTGCTGCTGCTGCTGCTGCTGCTGCTGCTGCTGCTGCTGCTGCTGCTGCTGCATTAGCTTCCATGTGATGGGTATTCTGGATTGCTTTCTCCATTCTCCTGTGGATATGCAGTGGTAACTTCTAGTTTTGGTTCAATACAAATAACTCTGCTGTGTCTCTACTTTCCTTCCCACAGTCATACACATCCACTTTTCTTGCAGACGTACTTGGAAGTGGAATTGCTAGATTATAGGATGTATTCATGTTCAGCTTATAGAAACATCGCTTGTTTTTCCATTTCTTTATATTTCTTCCTCTTTCCATCTTCAAAATCTTTTAAAGAAGATAAAACTCACACATGCTTGCCAAACACATTTATATATATATATATATATATATATATATAAAGCACAAACTTCTACAAGCTCAGCATTAAGAAATTAGCCAGCCTAGAAGCATTCCTTAGATCCCCTCTGAGAGGTCACTACAAATCCAGCTTCATAAACCATCATGATTCTACATAGATTTGTGCAACTGGATGTAGGAATTGCAAAATATTTGGTAACAATCTTGGGTGCTCAATGACCAAAACATAATTCTAAATCAAGCATATAGTAAATCCAGGTTATCTAAGGAAACCCTCACCTGATTTTCACTGTGTAGCTTCACTGCAGCCTTAGTTTGGAAGACAAGCTATGTAATTTATACAGAGCATGCTTTCCCACCATCCCACAGCAGCACATTCTGTTAGAAACATCTTAGGTGAGATCAGGGACTATCTGTGACCTGCAGCATCTTTGCGGTACATAGAAAGATTTCTGCTCTTATATAAATACGATGGTTTAACTATGAAAAGCTAAGACTTTCAATGTTTGCCCTACCATCATAAAAGCCCAGTACATAAATATCAAATTATTATATCTTTGAGTTATACTAGACTATTTGATATTTTTTAATTGCTGAACTTTGAAAAATAAGGTTTAAATTAATTTTTGGCTTGAGATTAGGGTAGATTTTCCAAAACAGTGAAGCCTTACTGTGTGCCTGTTTCTTCACATGGGGTGCTAGAGGCTCTGCCTACACTCTACACTCACTGGGAGAAGGCAGAGCAAGGTGTGAAAAAGGAGTCCACAGCCCCTGTCTTCCTTCAGTGGCTGGAAGAGGAACCAGCAGAGTCTGGGAGGAATGTTGTGGTTTCAGGTCTCCTCTCTGGGTACTCCAGGCACCTCCAGTGGAGTCTGGAAGTTGGGGTGCGGGGGACGGGGGGCGGGGAGGGGAGTCTGTGGTCTGTGCTTGCCCTCTAGATGTCTGTGCACCAGGCTGGGAGGAGAGATAGAGCCCTGGTTGGGAGGATCCCTTTCTGGCTGATAGGGAATGAGTATTCCAGAGGCGCTGGAGGGGAGAAAGACTTTCTTGAGGGGTCTTAGACCAGGCTCTTCAGTTGAAGGCCTTCCCCTAGCAGCTCTCCGTATGACCCTTGGTAGTTCTTCCTGGTTTATTTGATGGTGGATGTAAATGTATACACCTTATTAGGGATGAATCAGACATTAAATACCTCTTGCAGGATTCCCAGGAAGGGAAGCTCTTTGGCTGAACCCTCGGGGCTATATAAATACCTCATTAGCATGGAGAAGAACTCCAGGTGTGATGGTTCTTGACTCAGTACCCATGGTTCTCAGTAGGTAGTTGTGGTTACATGTTCCAGAGAAGGTACACAGAAAGGCGGGGCGGGACTCCCACTCCTACTGGTCTCAGATATCTGAGATTCTCTAGGGTCTGAGTTCACTCAACCTTGCCAGCTCTTATGTCTGTCTGGCAACATGGTTCCAGGTTCCGGGTGCCCTACATAGCCCAAAACACAGTTCTGCCATTTTGCACTGTTTATTGATGCAAAGCAGTATTCTCAACATTGATAACAATAAAATGAATAAATAAAATATTGATAATCACCGAGGAACATTGGAACCCTCTATAACCTTTGTGATCAAACATCCACTCCAGGTTTGGTGCTTCTGGGGGAAAATGAATGAGCATATCTGTCTTAGCTGCTTTTCTATTGCTGTGATAAGACCACATTCCAATTTATAGAAAAACAAGTTTGCTGGGACTTAGAGTTCAGAGGGTGATAATAGGGGGAGGAGCCAATATGAAAATCTGGTTCCTTTATTGGTTCCTGATTTGGTCAATAATGAAGGTGGAAGCCAATTGCTGGGAAAAGGGTAACGATATGCCTTCCAGGTCCCAGGAGGGAAAAGGGGGGAGGGAACTTGAGGGAAGAGAGGGCTTTTGCATTCATGCATTGGAAGAAGAAAGCAACTGTCATGTATGGCCTGGGGATACCTAGGGCCTACAGCCTCCAACATGGGTCAGGGCCAAAGAGGTTGTCAGGAACTAGCTGATAGCTGATAAGATTAAGGCAGGAGATTCAGTGCCTAGCAATTGTGCTAGTAGACAAATTCTAAAATAATAAGGCTAAGTGTGTGTGTGTGTGTTTTATCCTCAGATTCAAAGGTCTCTGGTAATGCAGCTCCTGGTGGTTTGGCAAAGCTATCTGGGAGGAACAAAAGAGAAGCTGAAGGGAGCCCGGGGGATGGTTGCCATTGAGTCGGAATGAAGGGAACCAGAAGCGGTGAGAGCAAGGGCTGAGCTCCCGGGACAGGCAGAAGCGTGGTTTTAAAATTACACGCAACAGGTGAGTCCGTGACTATCATGGCAGTGAGCATGGCAGCAGGCATGCAGGCATGGTGCCCAGACGGTAGCTAAGAGCTCACACCTTGAGATACAACCACGAGATAGAGAAAGCTAGCCGGAAATGGCATGAACTTTCAGAACCTCAAAGACCCTCCCAGGAACGCGTCTTCTCCAGCAAGACCACACCTCCTAATCCTTCCCAAACAGTTCCACAAACTGGGGACCAAGCCTTCAAACATATGAGCCTGTAAGGGGAATTCTTTTAAACAATCACAATATTTACCTTATTAGTATATTTTTATCTATCTCAGCATGTTTATTTTTTAACTTTAATGACAAAATTACATATAACCTTTATAATTAAATTTTTTTATTAATTCTTTGATGCTTTCATATCTTGTATTTTGATTCTATTCATCAACCTCCACAGTCCCTCCCAGGCTCACTCTGCATTTCACACCCACTCAACTTTTGTCATTTTTCTTAAATCTATTCAGTCCATTGGTGTTGACTAAGAGTATGACCATCCAGTGATGTGAGACCAAAGGGGGGTCCACACCCTTAGAGAAAAACTAATGATTCCTTTCGCAGAAGCTATCAATTATCCATAGCTCCTCGGCTCTCAGGATGAGATGTCATGCCCACTTCTCCACTGCATGTTGGGATTTTGTCTTTCACAACTGCTGTGAGTTCATGTGTGCAACTACCCTGCTGTGTTCAGAAAACTGTCGGTCACCACCTCTGTCTCTTCCAGTCTTCTACCCCATCTCCTGAGGGATTCCTGAGCCTTGAGAAGAGGATGGGATAATACATTTGGGGTTGAGTGCTCCATGGATTTATGAGGAGTTGTGGGTCTCGATGTTTTTTTTTTTTTTTTAAAAAAAGATTAATTTATTTCATTTATATGAGTGCACTGTCTCTATCTTCAGACACCAGAAATGGGCATCAGATCCCATTACAGATCATTGTGAACCACCATGTTGCTGGGAATTGAACTCAGGACCTCTGGAATAACAAGCAGCCAGTGCTCCTAACCCCTGAGCCACCTTTTCAGCCTGTGGGTTTGTATGTTAACCACCCTCTACTACATAATGAAGCTTCTCTGTTGAGGGTTGGGAGATGCAGTAATGTAGGCAGATAATTAAAATAAGAAGTCTTTAGAGTCAGTTCAGTGCTGTCTCTTTAGCAGACTGGTGGTAGTTTATGACCATCATGGTAGGAAGCATGATGGTAGGTAGGTGGGCATGATACCTGGGAGGTTTCATCTTATCCACAACTAGAAGCAAAGACAGCAAGAATGGGCCTGGCGTTGGCATTTGAAACCTCATTTGAAACCTCAAAACTTTCCCTGTAACATACATCCAACAAGGCCGTGTCTCCTAATCCTCCAAAAACGGTTTCATCAACTACAGACAAAACGGCCAAACATTTGAGCCCATGACACCATGCTCACCAAACCACCACAAGAAGGAAGAGTCAGTGGTGCCCTTTTCCAGGATCTGAGTTACACAGGGCTCCTTCTCTTGAACTTTACCCTTTGTGTCTCTAGAATCAAGTCAATCTTATCTTCCTGATGCATGCCCTGTGGCTCAGACCACATAAGCATCAATTGCCTAGTTGAGCAGATAAAATCTTGCAAGTGTTGGTAGGTGATACCTTCTTTCCTCCCCTCATGGTAAACCAACTGTGGGAACAGTAAGTTTTTCTCAGGAGACAGTGTTAAGGTTCTGTCTAAGGCTCCACCTCAGAGTTACCTGGCAATAGCCAGGTAGGCCTGGCCTTCTATAAAGGGGGCTGCTCACTCCCTCCTCTCTCTCTCTCTCTCTCTCTCTCTCTCTCTCTCTCTCTCTCTCTCTCTCTCTCTTATCTCTCTCTCTCTCTCTCTCTCTCTCTCTCTCTCTCTCTCTCTCTCTCTCTCTCTCTCTCTCTCTCTCTCTCTCTCTTATTCTCTCACTCTCAGCTTCTCTCTTGCCCTCTTGGGCTCTCCTCCCTGCTCCCCTCTCCACATGGTCATGGCCGGCCTCTACTTCTCTACTCTCTCCCTCTCTCTGCCATTCTCTCCCTCTACTACCCCCTTAACTCCCCTCCCCATGCCCTGAATAAACTCTATTCTATCCTATGCCAGTGTGTGTCTGGTCCCTCTGGGGAAGGGATGCCTGGGCATGGGCCCACTGAGGCACCCCCTCCCCCCACACCACTGAAGAACATATTCTCACGCCTCTTTCTCTTTTTATGATCACAAGAGACAGTATTTGAGAGGTGCTGATATCCAAACCTCAAATCCAGATAATCGAGGGCAGGATTTAGAGATGGTTGTGGGACAGCTTGACGGGGTGATCTGAGAGGTGTGCAGAAAGATGATGGGGGGGGCGTGGAAATGACACGTAGCTGGGGATGGGGTCTATACAGATGTGCAAGTTTAATACCTCTCACGGGACACAAAGGCAGAATTCACATGATCTGAGAGGGTGGTTTTCAGCCCACAAGTCCCCAGGGCTCGTGGAGGGCACTAAAGAGTGAGCTAACTTGAACCAGACAGAACTAACTCCACATTTCCAGCAAAACAGCTTAACCAGGTATTACCACAGCTAGAGATGCAATCTCTATCAAAGTTAGTGAGGTCGAAAACTTAACAGTCGTATGTGAGGATTCTAAAATAATGAAGAAAGCTGCAAACTTAGGGTTATGCTGTAGGGATTGTGTTTATGGCTTACTTGGGAGAGGGAAGGGGAAGGAAGGGAGAGAGAGAGAGAGAGAGAGAGAGAGAGAGAGAGAGAGAGAGAGAGAGAGAGAGAGAGATCCTCTGATGAGACATAAAATGTAATGTAATGTTAGGATCCAGCCTCTGACTGCAGCAGGTGCCATACTGAGAAGGGTTCTTTTGTAGATCTCTAGCTAACAGATTCCCAGCTCTGGAATCTCTCTCCTGAGAAATGAGTTAACAATAACGGGGGTATAGGTACCATACCCTGCTCCCCACTCCTTTCCTTGCCTCCTGCCTAGGAATCAGAGGGCCCGGCTGCAGGCTTTTGTTGTGACCTCTCCACCACCCTCAGGTATAAAACTGAGACCTCCGTTCTGCCAAAGGAGCTTGGTTGGGTTTCCGTCTTCAGAGACACTGGCGCGCTGTCGGACTCTAGTGCTGGACCTGAGCTCTCCCGGCAGCCCCTGGCATTCAGTGTAGTTGTCTGGGGCATTAATGACTTCCAATAAACTCCTCACTCCCAGTCATCGGTTTCAGTGTCCTTCCTGAAGCCCTGTCCTAACAGAAAGCGGCACTGTAGGAAGCCTTCTGTTAATTTCTAACAGGATGTACAGCGGGCCCCACAGGGTGAGAGGAAGAACTTCTGCTCACCACGTTTCTCTGCGGGACTTCGCCAGCTCCAGAAACCCCCAGGGTATCCTCTGAGACCTGAATTCCCCCCCCAGTGACTCTGGAACAGAGAGTCTAATCAGAACAGCCTCCTGTTCTCAGAAAACACAATGCCTATGAACTCTCCGGCACGGGGAATCCATAGCATTTCTGGAATGAAATCTCCCATGTTGAGCAAAGAAAGAAGATACTCTTCTTAAGATTACGAAGGGGGACACTTGAAAAATAGAACCAAAAATAAAATAAAATAATAAAATAAAATCAAAGTTAACACCTTTCAATCGATAGCCAGTTCAATATTGTCAGTAAAGAAAGACATTAAAATATATATTTCCATGTCTATACTGAGAGGGAGATAGCTAAGAGCAAAAAAATGTTCTTGAAATTTGTATTTATTTTTTATTTTTTTTAACCTGCACACAATAAGTTTTGTGTCTGCAGTCTCCACCTCTCCACCCCACCCCACCCCCATGTCTTCTCTGCTCTTCCTCGTGGGCTCGCCCTCTGGACTGATCCTCCCCATCACCCCTGCGTTCCTCCTTCCCTTTCATCTTCCCTCCCACCTAACATCACTACATGCTGGTCTCCTGTTTAGACTCTTTGGACTTAGGGAGAACATATCACTTGTGTCTTTCCAAGTTTGGCCCGCCCCATTGAAAACCCTACTTTCCAGATCCACCCATTGCCTATGATATTCATAATATCCCATGACATGAATCCAGCACATATTATTTCTTATCCCTTCATCTATCCACCATCATCTAGACCAGTTCTCTTTCATAGCTTCTTTTCATGCATAGAAAAATAATGACTAGAAATGTGCAGGTGTCTTTAGGGTAGATATGAAGTCCTTTGGGTACAGGTCCTGGGAGTTGGGTCATGTGTCATATTTTCATTTTTCAAGGAACCTCCACATTGATTTCCACAATGACTGTACTAAGTAGCCTTCCTGCCAGCAGTGAATAAAAAAATCCTCCTTCCCCACACCCTCTTCAACATTTGTTGTCAAATTTCTTTATAGCCATTCTGGTGTTGAGTAGCATCTCCAAGTGTCAAACAGTTTTAAAATACATATTAGCCACTTGTGTTTACTGTTTTAACTCATTTCATCTCTCATTTCCCAAGTGAGAGAGTCTAGAACTAGAACGTCTGTTAGCTAGAGATGTACAGAATAACCTTCTCGTTCTGGGTAATACATCTCATTAACTCATTTATTGACTGGCAGTTTAGGTTTTGTTCTGGAAGGGTTTTTTTTCCTTTTTTTTTTTTCTTCAATTCTGGATATTAGCCCAGACCCTGTCTAAAATATACCTAGCAAAGGTCCTCCCACATTTCATGGGTTGTCTGTCTGCTCAGCTGATAGTTTCTTTGGCTATCCAGAAATCTTTTATTTCCAATTAGTACCATCTGTGTATTCTTGGGCCAGTTTTTCCAGCAACACGTGTTGAATAAACCACGTTTTGTTCCACTGCAGAATCTTTCGTCACTTTCGTCAAACATAGACAGCCATAACTTCACTGGTTTATTTCAGGTTCTCCATGCTGTTCCATTGGTCTACCTGTCTGTTTTTGTGACAGTCCACGGAAGTCTTTGTCACTGTGGCTCTATCATATAATTGAGGTTAGATACTGTGATATCCGGTCTTTGTAGGATTGCTTTGGATATGTGTGATCCTTTGTGTTCCATACAAGTTCTTTGGATTGCCTTTTTTCCCTAGTTCTCTGAAGAATGATGTTGTAATTTTGATAAATATTGCATTGAACCTGTAGATTGACTTTGGTAGTGTACCTATTTCTATGATATTAATTCTATCAGCCAAGGAACAAGAAAGGTGTTACTTCCATCTATTGGCGTGGCATATACTTTTACCTTCAAGTCACTTCTGCTCTATATACTGAGACTACCTCTCTTGAGTCTCACATCTGTCTGTTGCTCTTGCTCTAGCAGCAGTAGCATAGTTGTGTAGCACCACTGTGTGCAGGCGATGCTCCAATCCTTGCTTGTATTAAATCACATGAGCACCATGACAGTCCTATAAAATAAGAGCAGAGCCATTATCATGTCTTAGTGGGCTAAAACCGTGCTGCAGGTTAAGCACATGCTTCCTGTGACTCAGCTAATAAATAAGGTTCAACGTCACTCTATCCAGTCCCGTCCTTACATCTTTGATGATGGTGGTCCTCGCGGAGGAAGAGCTTGGGGACTCAGTGACTAAAGTGTTTGCTGTGCATGCATCAAGACCTGTACGTGGATGCTTGCCACTCACGTTAAAGACAGGTATGTGGCTGGCAAGATGGCTCATGGGATAAAGACACTTCCGGCCAAATCTGATGACCAGAGTTCAGTCTCCAGAATCACATGGTGGAATGGAGGAGGTGTTCCCACCAACTCTGTTTTTCCCGTATAATACACATTGATCGTAGTCTCCTCCCTCCTCCAGCTCCCCCAAGTCCCCCCACTTCCTGCACACCCAAGTTCACGTCCTTTCTCTTAAAAGGCATAAAGCAAGACTCAAACATCAAACTAAGCCAACAAACGAACAAAAAGCACAAAACGACAGCGAGAACAACCCCATCACAACACATTGGATCTGTTTTCTGTTGTTTAACTACTCCTTCGCCTCAGCCCTGCCATGAAGTGAAATCGAGATATCCAATGTCACCCCATTGGAAAAATAACAATAACAAACAACGCTGGTTTTCCTCTGCCGGACAGCTATCGATTGCAAACGGCTTCTTAGATAGGAGTGTGACTTGGGTCCCACTTAGCATCTACATGGCAGGATTTTGTCCGTCTTGTATTTGCTTAGGTCTCCTGTGAGTTGCCATGACCTCTGTGAGTTCATATGTACAACATTGCTGTGTCTACAGAATCCAGGGAGTCTTCTACCACTTCTGTCTCTTGCAACCTTCCCACCTCCTCTTCCACATCATGGGTGGGCCTTTTTAATAAAGGCATCTCATTTAGGGATGAGTCCTACAAAGTCTCCGACCTTCTGTACGTCATCCAGTTGTGGGTTTCTGTGTTAATATCTGCGGCAAGAAGAAGTTTCTCTAATAATGGTCGAGCAATGCACTGTTCTTTGAGTATAGCAATATGTTCCTAGGAGTCATTTTATAGCTGTATTAATGGAGTAATCATAGTAGGTTTTCTTTAGGGTCCATGACCTATAAAGTCTCAAGTTCATGGTCTCATTAGCAGTGTCAAGTTTGGGCTCCGTCTCATGCAGTGGGTCTGAAATCCAATCAAATGTTTGTCCCCTACTGCAGACAGACTTTTACTGTAGCTCACAGGGTCAAAAGCTAGGTGAGACCGATAATTGCTTTTCTCCTCCAGTACCTTCCAGCACCGTGAACCCTGGTCTGTAATGATGTAGCCTCTAGTTGAACACCACCTCTATTTCTCCATGTTCGGTAGCATAAGTACATGTGGTATTTAACATTCCCACCAAGTCTTAATCAGCGCTGAACATTGATGATTTCCACAGAAATGATATTTCTCTTGGGCATTGCTTTGACCAGTGTGTGTTGATGAATAGTTACAGTTCAGTCTGTCATTCTCTCCCTCCCCTCCCCTCCACTTCTTTCTACTTCCTTTTCGTCTATGTATTTCTATCAAAGCCCAGTATAACGGTGCATTGGGATGGATTGGGACTAAAGTTTAGATCTTCTGGGAGGCTGTTATAAGGGACCGTAAGCAATTAATAATGCTTTCTAGAATGGTTTGCTTACCTTCTAAAGATTCTATTGCAACTCAAATTTCCAGTATAAGGGGGTTATTAGCTCTTTTGGATGTTGAGGGTGAGAAGAACATTGAATATGTGAAGTAGGAAACTTTGAAAGGTTTATTTACAAGGGGAAAATAGAGTCTGGTGCCCTGTCAGGATACAGAACCTCAGAGCCAGCATCAGTGGTAATGTCAACCTCGGCCTCAGACTGGTGTCCGGAAAGCCTTTCTGAGAAGGGGGTGGATGAGGAATGGGAGAAGTTTGAACTGACCAGGGTCCCAGCTCCTTAGTCTGATGCAACTTAGACATATCAAGGTCCTGCTGTGACTAGGGAAAGGCAATACCCTGATTAGGGAATCAAGGTATCTGAAGTCACTCTTTATGCCCCAGGAAGACATAGGACGTGTGACGTTTCTGAATCATATATCCTTTACTAGTTCGACATTATGCTTATGTGCCATGTCAGTTTTAGATCAAGGATAGAGCTTATGTATCCTCTAGAGAAAGCAGCCCAAGACCCGAGCCCCTTCAGACCTCACTCCGCCTTATGGTGTGAGCTCATTTCTCTTTGATCCATGATTCCTCATATTGAAAAGCATTCCTAGATAAGTTTACATCACTTAAAAGACAAAAGTAAAAATGCCATATGGCTTTCAAATTTATAAACCGAACATAATTGTTTTTCTCCTCAGTTTATCTGGTAAGAGCATTTTGTTTTCTGTAAGCTAACAGACGTGATGTCAAGTGTAGGCTCGACAGATTTAGCATAGAAAAGTGGAGAGATCAATCCTGATGCCCCTCAAAATCAAGCAATTGCTCGACTCCAAGGTTTTGCCTTTCCTTTGCTATTTTTATTATTTAATTATTAGTGTGTGTGTGTGTGTGTGTGTGTGTGTGTGTGTGTGTGTGTTCACTTACTGAGAAGCATGCGTGGAGACCAGAGAATGACTTGCTGGAATTAGGTTCTCTCTTTCTACCATGTGAGTCCCAGGGTCTGTCCGAACTCAGGTCACCAGGCGCCGTGGCAGGTACCTTTGCTGTCACAAGCTGTTGAGCCCAGCCAGCTTTAGCTTAGACCCCACCACTTAATAGTCATATAACCTTAGAGAAGCTTCTCAACTTTCCTAAGTCTCAGTGTTTGTCACTGCTAGGTCGAATGATACACAGGATTCTTCTGTGAGCATGAAGTGCTAAGGTGTGTTACTCCATTTTGCAGTCATAATGTACAATTGGCAGTGAGGTTTGTTCTTCTTTTAAAGATAGAAAAATCTATTGGATGACTATGAGCTATCATTAAATACAATACTAAGTCTTTGTTTACAACAACAGTGTTCTCCGGCTTTCAGTGTTCTCTGAGTTTAAGGAAACACCCTGTCTTTCCCTAAGATTGCATTGGAAATCGTTCAGGAAAGTCATTTATCTTTGTTCTCCTAAAGAGTTCCAGGAAAAGAAAAGCTGGAAAATTCTTTTAGATCTGTCGCCATCAACATAATATTTTCATAATCTTAAAGTAGCAAGGGTTTTTGTTTGTTTGTTTGTTTTTGTTTTTAATGAAACTAAACTTCACTGGGTACTAAGACACCTAAAGTCCGTATTGCAAATGTCTCCTTGGGCACACTAATTGCTCAGTGGGTAAAGGTGCCTGGCACCAAGCCCGATGACCTAAGTTAGATTTACAGATCCACATGGGGGAAGGAGGGACTGATGCTTGCAAGGTGTCCTCTGTGTTACACTCAAGCATGTGCTAGGGTATACACACACACACACACACACACACACACACACACACAGAGAGAGAGAGAGAGAGAGAGAGAGAGAGAGAGAGAGAGACTAATTAAAAATAAATTGGAAATAATCATCGCAGTCAATGTGAATGTGGTCCTTTCCAAGAAGCAATACAGTACCTCAGTTCTATTTCTGTCCTGGGTGAAGAAGGCAGAGCAGGTATCTCTCCAGCCTAACTAATGAGCCGGGGCAAGACATCACACCACTGGTGACAAAGCAAACTGCCCAACCCCCACAAGTTTTCAGGGGAGTTAGAATGAGCCATTCCGGTGACATTTCAGTCAACCAATTATATGAGTTTACCCGTCTTCAAAGAGACAGAGATGGGAAAACAGCCTATTTTAAATTCTAAGATAGTGGCGTTTCATGACTTTAAATGTCGTGGTTATTCATATCGGAAAGATTTTATTTACCTGTACAGTGTCACTTATTCTTCACATAGTTTTGTTCCTGGTTTTAGTTAGTCCGTCCGTTCGTTAGTTAGGTTGGTTGGGTTTTTTTGGTTTAGAAGAAGGGGAGTTGGTTGTTTTTGTTTTTGTTTTTTTCTACCCAGCCAAGTTGTAAATCTGCTCAGTGACCAGTAGAGGGCAGTATGAGCTAACAAACAGCAGCTATGCCTGGCACCTCCTGAACAGCTCTGCCTGGTCTGTTCAGACCCTGTCACCCCCCGTGTTTGCAACATTAACTAAAACAATAAAAACTCATCAAAAGACAGGAACGGAAGGGGCAGAGGTGGAGGGAGGAAGGGAAGGAGATGGCTTTTTAAACCTCCTTCCTGGGATAAGATGAGGTGAAATGGCTGTAAGAAAACTACTTTAAGCACTTGCTGGGTGTGGACTCGGAATTAAGTGCTGTAAAATTGCCTCCTGGAAGGAAAAGAGTTAAGAAATCAGACCGCTGTCACCTGCATCTGTTCGTTGCAGGTTCTGTTTGTTTATTTATTAATTTATTAATTAATTGATTTAATAGAGGCTTTGGGTTCCAAGGTCATGCCAGGACCTGCCTGGGCCCCAGACACTCCAGACCCTACACGGAGGTGCCCTGGTGATTAGAGGCAGAGAGAATAAACCCGAAGGGTGAAATGCATGTGGTGTGTTCCGTGCCTGCTTAACATGACCACACACACATGGGTAAAACATGTCTATGCTATACCCTTAAGGACTGGAAGGAAAAAAATGTGCCCTCAATCTATTTGTAAGTTATAGAAAATATAATTATTTTCTAGGTAGCACCAGAATACAACTTGGCTTAGTCCCCAACTTTACCGTGGCATAGTCTGTGGGTGGATATTCGGAGCCTGAGGAGAAAGCAGGAGTGAAAGAGTCAATGTGGTAAACCGTCCCGAAAGACCAAAGGTACCTAGTTCAACGGTATATGCATAAAAAGAAAGCACGGCTTCTTGGCATCTGGGAAGACTGAGGCAGGTATGAGATGAAACTCGTGAGATTTGGGCGGTAGCAAACAGAAATACGGCAAATAGTGGGAATTTTGGGTAGTGGCAGCTTAGGTAGGTGCGTGGATTGTGTTTAACGTTGTAGAAAACGGTCATTTCTCGCGTCTGGATGTTAGGACACTGAGAAGGGTGGAGCAAGGTGTCGGCAGGAGGAAGGGGCTGGGCGGGGCAGTAGTGAGCTTAGGAGGAGGAGACAGGGCTCGACAGCTTTGAATCCTCTGCACACTCACGGAGTAGGTTTGATACGGAACCAATTCCATAAAGACTTGAGCCACCACGTGCAGTAAGCCAAGAAAAAGCGGGGCACCTACAGAAAACATGTTTCCATTTTGTGTACACGTATTTGTTGCACATGTGAACGCAGCTGTACAACGGTGGTGTTGGGGGATATTGAAGGTAGAAACCCTAATGTCAAAACTTACCAGACCAGCGGTTCTCAACCTTCCTAATGCCCTGTTCATCCTTTAATACTGTTCCTCGTGTATTATGGTCTCCCCCAGTCACGACATTATTTTCACTGATACTTTATAACCATCATTTTGCTGCCGTTATTGCGGTGGTCTTTGGGGGGGGGTGTGATACACAGGTTGAGATGCACTGCATTACACCCTAGACTGAAGAGTTGAACAGCAATGTCACAGGACTGCTCCAACAGTCAGTCTGAGATTTATTTTTATTTTATTTTTTTAGCCTTTGTTAGGAGACAGGGACACGAACGAGACAAGAGTGGACTGCTGTTGTCCAGGCTTCCTTCTCCTTCTGCTGTGTGACAGCGTGAAAGTCCATCTCTCTGCCCGTGTGTGTGTGTGTGTGTGTGTGTGTGTGTGTGTGTATCTGAACCTGTCTTCTAACACTGTCCTGTATGAATATTCATTTCAGAATTATTAGGCTATTGTGACTGGTAAGATTTGTCCACCTAAAAATATGTTTTTTGGTATCTTTCACATGGTACAAAAGTGGAATTATATGGTTTGGAATTCAGCTGAAGAAAACACAGAAACTAAAACCTTGCCTGTGTATGGGCAGTGCTACTGTATTATGGCCTGGGAAACGATCAGGAGGATATACAACACACAAATGCCTAAAATGAAACTATATTTGTTCGACCCTTTCTGGGTTTTTGCTTTGTTTTGTTTTGTTTTGTTTTGTTTTGTTTTGTTTTCTGATGTAGTGCTAGTCCAGTTGATCTTAATAATTTGGCTAACAGGCATCTTTTAAAAATCCACCCAAAGCTTCACTTACATTGTATTAGCAACAGCAACAAAAAGAAACAGATACAATTGACATGTTATACTCATGAAACTCCATGGATCAAGATCCAGGCCTTTTTCTTAAAAGTGTTAGAAAACAACTAAATGACTTTTGTTGTATTTATTTGTGTAGTGTATGTTGTGATATTAAAAAGAGAAAGTGGTGTAAACATATGTTTTATGGGCGTGTGGGGAAGGGGGTGCCTCAGTGGGAAAACAAGAGGATAAGAGAGAAAGGAGGGGCCAAGCAGCCCCTTTTATAGTGGGCCAGATCTATCTGGCTATTGCCAGGTAACTATGGGGAGGGACATACCTGGCTGTTGCCAGGCAACTGTGGGGTGGAGCTTCAACAGAATCCTAACAGTGTGCCCCACCCCGATCGATCATCCCTTTCTCATGTAATGCGTCCTCTTCCATTTCTATGCTTTTGGCAGGACAATCATCATTTACTATTTAAAGCATGAATCTGAAGCTCCTAAAGTACTTTTACTTGCCATTGTAGGGAACAGGTGTGTGTGTGTGTGTGTGTGTGTGTGTGTGTGTGTGTGTGTGTGTTCTCCTTGGCCACACACATGGTTTTTGTTTCGTTTTGTTTGTATTTGTTTTGTTTTGTCTCATTTGTAGAATTCAGGCAACAGTGGGCTCATGCTCGCGCGGTGCAATGACGCCGCCCAGCCTTTGTAAAGATTTAATGAGACAACGCTCATGGCAATACGCTCGTAGAACAGGTGCAAAGGCTCACCCATGTCCCAGGCCAGCTTTCCAGGTCACTCGGCTGAGGTGTTCTGCTGACCACTGGTGTAGGCAGCCCCACGGTTACCGTACACACGTGCGAGCTGCAGTTCCAGGCCCGGCA
Source organism: Apodemus agrarius (assembly GCA_964023405.1). Classification (NCBI taxonomy): domain Eukaryota; kingdom Metazoa; phylum Chordata; class Mammalia; order Rodentia; family Muridae; genus Apodemus; species Apodemus agrarius. The sequence continues at coordinate 14,264,478 of OZ030027.1, forward strand.
CTGGGAGAAGCTCTGTTTAATCCTCCTGGCAACCTCCATGAGAGCAGGACTACTGCTCTGCCTGTTTTAGAGGAAAGGAAAGTCGGGCCTCGCATTGGATGTTCTCTGCCTCAGAGCCCACAGTGCCGGAAGTCTGTGCTCCGCTGCGGTACACCGGAATCTGTGTATTTGACCTCTAAACCTCGTACAGATCGTTTGAAAATAATGGCCTCAAGTTGCAATGGGAAACTCCTTACTTGAAAGGGGGACCGCAACCATGGAGAAGAAGCTATTTCTCTATCCCTCCGTCCTGAAGATTCCTTATCCATCCCTCCTCCTCCCTTTCCCTCCCTCCTTCCTTCCCTCCCTCCCTCCTTCCTTTCTTCCCTGCTCTTTCTTTTCCCTCCCCCCCCCCCGCTCCTGCTTCTCCTCCCTTCGTATTAATGTCCTCTAGAATCACAGTGGGTATGAGAACGCTCAGCCTTCTCACAGATGTTGAATAGATGTTCAGATCTGACTTCAGCGCGAAAAGAAGTCAGGCATTTCGCCACCTCTGTTTTATCTGATTTGCTCTCCGGAAATAAATATTCTGTGTGCCTACCGTCCCTCCCTGCTAGACCTTCTGTCATTAATATTTGAACCTACATTTAGAAATCTTTCTTGTCTCTTCCTTGAGACATGCATGTCCAGCCCCGCCCGGAAGAACTTCTCTCATTCCAAGATCACCATGAGCGTCTGAAGAGCTCAGACTGCCAGGTCCCTGCCACCGAGATTCCTGCACATGGACGCAGCTGGTGCGCCCGTTGTCAGATGAACAGATAACCCAAGTGTGTAAGCCAGGCAGGCACCTCAGCATTGCATTCACCTGGAAAGGCAAGCGAAAGTGTGAAATTGGTGAGCTAATGTGTGGATACCAAAGAGAATTAAGCAAGGCAACAGGAACGGAGAAAGACCAGCGTCCCGTGTCCTCTCTCATACCTGCCTCTTAGCTTCTAATGTTCCCATGTGTGCATACCTGTCCTCGTAAGTCTGAGTACAGACCACGGAACTTGAAAGAAGAGCTCAGGGCAGGGGAGGGCTGGGGAGGTGTGGGGGGGGTGGTAATAAGACACATGTCACATATGAGGAAAGGAATTGGGAGGGCGGTGGGGGGGGTCAGGAGGAAAAGTAAGGAAAAGAATTTTTTTTTAATTGTTTTAGGGCTGGAGAGATGGCTCAGTGGCTAAAAGCACCGACTGCTCTTCCAGAGGTCCTGAGTTCAATTCCCAGCAACCACATGGTGGCTCACACCCATCTGTAACGGGATGCAATGCCCTCTTCTGGTGTGTGTTTGAAGACAGCCGCAGCGTATTTATATAAATAAAAATAACTAAATGATATTTTAAATTGTTTTAGTGAGGGGTTGTAGAGATGGCTCAGTGGTTAAGAACACGCACTCCTCTTCCAGAGGCCCTGAGTTCAATTCCCAGCAACCACATGGTGGCTCACAACTGTCTGTAACAGCTAGTTTTAACCACATACATGAAAAATTGTTTTAGTTCCATAATGAGACCTAATACTCTGTATGTATGCTATTTTAAAACTAAATGTTGGATGACAGACCTCTGAACTCACAGTGGCACTGCACAGAAGCAATGGTCGACACAGCTGCTAGCGCAACAGCAAACTGATACCATGTAAAGCTCCTGTGAAATATCACTGACAGTTAGGAAAGGGAAGAAAAGAGTTAAAAGCTAGAAAGAGCCTCTCCTAACTATCATTTCATATCTGCATTTAATTTCAAAGGGCAGGGCGGAACCACCATTGGATACATATCGGCCATCAGGACATTTTTTTTTTTTTAACTTCGGGTTTGATGAGAACCGTTTAACTTACAGTGCGTCCTCTGGTTTCTTCTTCCAGCATGTATGTTGGGGTCACAGTATGTGAACAGATGGGATATATGGCAGGGGCCAGCTAATTAACATTAAAACAGGGGACCCATTGTCCTCCTGTAACTCCCATCCATCCACCTTCATTTCTGTCGCCGAGGCGCCTAGCAGTTCTCTGACTGAGTGCTGCGAATACGCCATTGGGCGAAATCAACTTCCCATAATGCTGCTTCTCCGAGTGCAGGAAGCTGTGTCTGTGTGTGTCGTGAGTCACTGGGTGGTGCTGGTAGCGAGGATGCTGGTTCTGAGGGTGAGACTACAGAGATTTTTTTTGTGCAAAGTCTCTAACTTCCAGATGAATACAAAGGAATGGGTGTATATGTTAAGTCTCAGTTGGAAACAGCCTTGCAGTTTTGCAGCTGCAAACACCAAGACTAGAGCTACCCCAGAAGTCTGAAGGGAGAGAACACCAGGAAGTGTGCGGCTCTCAGGAGCCTGCTGGGGGCCCCCGAGCGGAGCCAAAATCAACCCGCGACTTTTATCATTGTTCCTTATTCCTGGGACTTCCTCATATGCTTGGGTTGGATTTCCTTATGAATGCAGGGCAGTCTGAACCACATGAAAGTTTTCAGATTTAATTTGTAAGTTTTCTCATGAAGGTCCTGTCCTGCCTGTGGCAGTACATTGAGAGTGGCTGGCTGTGGTTGAATTACTACGTTGTTTAGCCGTATCATGCCTAGGTCTACACCAGCAAAGACTCGGCGGAGTCCTCAGAAGATATATTCTCAGTTATGTTCACTACAGCACCGTTCACAACAGCTGAGATCTTAAAGTAACCCTAACGCTTATCAGCAGATGATGGATGAAAACTGTGGCCTAATGTACATGGCTATTACATCTTTAAAAAGAAAATCTGTCACATGTTATGACATGGAGAGCCTTAAGGATGGGTCTACTCAATGCAATAAGCCAGCTTAAAGATAATTACTACTTGATACTACCTACAGGCATTATCTAAAGTAGTTAGACCAGGAGAAACAGAAAGTGGAGTGGTAGGTTTCATGGAAGGAGGGAAACAGGAGAATCGGTGTGTGATGGATGAATCTCAGTTACACAGTGAAAGCATTATAATATCTGCTGCATAATCAAGTGAACAAAATCCTCGTGAACTGTAAACTTGAGAACGCAGAATCTGATGTTATGTACGATCGTGAAAATAATGGAAACGACTGTTCTTTCGCTCTGAATCCAGGGGTGAGTTTGTAGCACTGGGCGAGCTCACCTACTGGTCTGGAAAGGACTTTGAGAAGTAGTCCTTAGCAAAGAAAGCTGTTCCCAGCTAAAGATGCATATAGTAGGATTAACAGGAATTGTCCAAGCCTGGCAGGGCCTAACCATAAAGAAATTACAGTTCAAATTCAAGTTCAGAGTAAAGATATTGATGGACAGACTAGCAAAAACTTAACTTGGGGCAATAGTGTTTTTTTTTTTTTATTCATTTTTGAAGAAAATAATGAAAAGGGATGGATATTGCTGGGATGTTTTCAAACTTGCATGACAGACTTTGTGCTTTTCCACCTCTTCCCACTCCTCCCCCATCCTCCACCCCTTGCTAGGTCCCTTTTCTCATCAAGATGGTCCTTTAATTACTCCATTTCCACCCACCAGAGGGTTTTTATCTGGAAGATGTTTCCCTGGAGTGGCAGAAATCTATTTTTCACATTCCCCCCACAGGATAAACTTCCTAACAGGTGGGATAATAAAAATTTGTTAGAGATAATATATTCAATTTTGCAGCAAGAACGACACGGAAGGAAGGAATCTGTCAAACAAGACCCTCTAAAGGAAAGCTTGGGAAAGCTGCGGTTAGTACTTCCGGTAATCTTACTCCTGTAAGTTTTATTTGCTTATTTTGTGCCAAGTTCTTACTGGGTAAATCAAGCTATCTTCGAATTCTCAATGTTCCTACTTATCTCTAGACGTGCAGCTGTGGGTTTCTGGGAGGAGTGCCTGGATCTGTGATGATTTCCGAGGGAATACATCTTTGACGCAATGTAATGGGAAAGGCCAACACGCCAATTCCAAACAACAGTGGTACTGTGCTGGAATATGAAATGTTCATTTCATAGGAGGCGGCAGAGGCCATCATTCCCCTACACCCTCCTCTGAACCCTGGCACGCATATGCGTGTCACACCTTGGGGAGCTAATCTCCTGACTTCCCTCTTGCACTGTAACAGTTACAATGTGTTGTGTCTGCCTACTGTCCACAGAAAGGAGCTCCATGGTGACAGAAGCTTCCCCATGTCCAGTTCTTATTATGATCTGGCTAAGTGCTCTTTAAGCATGATTTTATCTAAATGGCATAAGGCAACAATTATTTTGAATCTTATTTTATGTGGAGAAGAAACTAATGTTGATGTAAGTTAAGTGGTTTGCTTAAAGATCTGAGAGATGAGAGGGCAGGGATTTGAGCCCATCTATGCTCAAAGGCCTATACCAGTAACAAGCACAACCATCTGCATTGTCGGTAATCTATAATCACATGCCCAAATCCAGCACGACTCATAAAAGTTGGTTGATTGAGATCCCTTCGGTTCATGGAAATCTTTTTAAGATGAAAAAAATCTCAAGAAAAGCAAATGACTATGAACTCTCCTCACTTATGTCTACTGTGGAGTCTACTGTGGTCACTAAGACCATTGATTAGAGTCCTATTATTGAGTTTTACATGCCTTCAGCACTTAGCAGCTGTGTAACACCGGACAGGTTATTCAGTATATCTAAATCTTCTCATCCATAAAACAGACACTTAGATATAATTTACCACCAGGATTTGTTCTCTCAACCGGATGTGTCCCTCACGTGGTTGTAACAGCACAGAGTACGTACTAAGCACTCCGTTGTCACTGGTTACTTTGACTAACTATAGTAAAACATGTTGAAATTATAGATTTCATTTGATTCTCACCGTTGGCATTTGTTAAAAAGGGAAGAAAGGTAATTTTAAAACAGGGACCAGGATCTTGGTACCAGTGTCCAGCTGGGATATTCTCCACCCCCACCCACACCCACCAGACTGTAAGAAAATTGTTCCCTGGAGAGGCACCCTGAGAGCTCGCTAAGATGGGCACAGCCCTGGCTAACACAGAAGGAGGGCTGCTCTGCTTGAGGCCAGTGTCCAGCTTGGACAGCCACAACTTGCGGGCATGTGGCCAGAGACAGACAGACAGACAGACAGACAGACAGACAAAACGACTCTCCATCTCTCACCATTGCCAAGGTACCATGGGACCCGGTGAAGCATCCTGATGGCTCAGGGAAAGTCCCAAAGTGGGTGGAGCTTTCACAAAATAGAAAAGGAAGGCACAGCGCCACATCCATTTTATGAAGCCAATATTACTCTTTCACTCAAGCCAGACAAAATATATAACAAAGAGAAAACTATAGACCAATTTTTCTGATGAGCCTAGATACAAAATCCTTAACATATATTGCAGACTGGTTTCATGAATATATCAAGATGTCATATAACAATGTCATAACCAAGTTTGTTTCATCCCAGGGATGCAAGTTTGATTCAGCATGTGTAAATCAAGAAAAAAAATGTTGTGCGCTATATAAACTTAAGGACAGGAATTACGAGATCACCTTGGTAGGTACAAGGGGACTCAGATGGTAACAATCTCTACTGTGTGAGCCTGACTATGTGAGTTCAAACCCCAGGGCCACAGTGAAGGAGAAAACTGACCCTTGAAGGTTTTCCTTTACATGTGTTGTGACACGTGGTAAGGCAAAACCTCATGTACACAATACACACCATCATGCGTACATAGGTACATGAATAAAGAAATAGAATGAGCATTTATTTAATGCCCTAGCGCTCTAGGTGATTGTGCAGAGATAGAACATTTCAAAACTATGCCTAGGAGTTGCTCTCTATCTGAATGAGAAGAGAATTATACTTCTCTGCCTTCTTTCTGCACCTCCCAGCCTTGATCCTGACTTTACATGTTGACTCTCATCGTTTAGCTATCAGAAAGAATTCTGTGAACTCACATCAGACTCCAGCCACACACACACAAAAAAACAAAACAAAACAGGAAAATATTACAATTTGTAAATTAATGGTAGATGGATAGGTAGGTGTTTAGTCAGCAGCCACCATCTAAGTCTCGGGATCTGATCTGTATAAATGGAAGCCAGAGGCTCGGAGAGCAGACAGCCTGGCCCGCGAAGCAGCAAGAGCAGGTGCTGTGCAGCGTAGAGCATGATTTCTATAAAGAGTATGGGCAGAGCTGGCTCAAGGGGCGACTTCAGCTGAGTCTGTGCATCTTGATAGATGCTCTGAGCAGAAAGAACTAAGACTGTTCTCTCTCTCTCTCTCTCTCTCTCTCTCTCTCTCTCTCTCTCTCTTTCTCTCTCTCTCCCTCTCTCTCTCTCTCTCTTTCTCCCTCTCTCTGCCTCTCTCTCCCTCTCTCTCTCTCTCTCTCTCTCTCTCTCTCTCTTTCTCCCTCTCTCTCCCTCTCTCTCTTTCTCCCTCTCTCTCCCTCCCTCTTTCCCTCCCTCTCTCTCTCTCTCTCTCTCTCTCTCTCTCTCTCTCTCTCTCTCTCTCTGTGTGTGTGTGTGTGTGTGTGTGTGTGTGTGTGTGTGTTTTGCTGATGCTATTCATTATGACTGTATTTTTATGACCAATTCTGGTTAATTATTTAATCTTAAGCAGCCAATTTGTTCTCAGATCACTAATTAAACATGAAGAGAAGATAAAAGATGTAGAAGCATCTACTGCAGTCAATTATTTTTAATTCCATTAGGATGAAACTTGGAGAAAGTGTCAACCCTCTTTAGAGTGTGTGGCACTCTGCTGTGGGATGTTCCCCGGGATCCATCGAGGGATATAGGGGCCTAATTTCCCAGAATTCTTTGCTTTCCCTGTCTTGGCCAGTGAGAGGAAACAGTGAAATAGGAGCGACACGGGATGAAACCATTTGTTTCCTAAAGCATCCGCAGCAGGAGCCGCCCTTCTCTAGTGCACACCCACCCTCACGGAGGAAGCAGCTTGATGTCTCTGCAGTGTGGGTGACTTCGTGAGGCTGGCGTCTTCATCGGTGCTGTGACGGGTTCCAAACTCCCTCGCTGGAAAAAAAAATCTACAAAGGCTTTTAGATTACACAATACACAGAGGAGGAAGAGGGAGGGAGAGAAAGAGACAGAGACAGAGAGACCGAGACAGAAGGGGAGACAGAGCAAAGCAAAGAGACACAGACAGACAGACAGACAGACAGACAGCAAGAGACAGAGAATGCTATGAATATACACATACACATATACATGCACATACACATGCACATACATATAATTTAGCATGTATGTATATATGTATGTATATTTATGTATGTATGTATGTACGTACATATGTATGCATGGCTGGATAGATGAATGCATGCATGAACACATTTCAGAAGCAAGAGAAAGAAGGTTCTGTTTCTATCTCTATATTTAAAAACCCCTTTTGGTGGCATTGTTTCTACCTCCTGTCAATGGATAACTTTATTAAGCACACAAGTCTGTAAACATTCTCAAGCTCTTGCTTTCCATGATACACTTTTGCACGAGCCACCTCTACGTGCCATACACTGGAGGGGATGCTTTCAGCTCACTGTACTAACAGGCAAATGCGCCTTCATAAAGATAGGTGGGGACTGCCGCTGATGAACGTGGACTCTCTTCTAAGCTGTCTGTGCTGTGTTCTCTCACATCCGGGCATGAGGGACGTGGCTTGGGGGTTGACGGTGAACCCTAGAACCTTCAGCATAATGCCTAAGACCTTCCCTGACCACCATGAAGCCACGGGAGTCAGGATGACTGCAGTTGCCAGAGGGCACACTGAGAGAGCAGGTCCACATTGGACACTTGCCCATCTGTTGTGCCGTTAGGAGTTTTCATCTTTCTTTTTTTTTTTTTAAATAGATAATTTTAGAGACGTTACCACAACTAAACATCCATACGTAAGGGGCCATGGGTGGCCTCATCAGTGAGGAGCTCAATGATGGCCCTTCCTTCCAACACTCTAAGAGAAGTGCACATGTGCTTTCCGACCTTCACGAAATGCCTTTTATGGCTGGACACGTTTCTGGTGTTTCTGATTAATAACTCTATCTTATGTGGCTCTGAACGGCTAGAGCTACTCTGGTAGGAAGCTTTTGTGATAAACTATAGAAAAAAAAAGATGCCAGACTCTCAATGCACAAGAGAAATGGCACTAACTATGTTTAACAAGGTACCCTGGCATTTATCAGAGTACTTTCATAGACGTTAGCCTCCTTGCTGAAGGTTTTGGACACTCGTACAGGAAAAAAAAAAAGACCCATTCACCCATTCACGCATGCTATCCTCAACATGACTCCAGAAGTTAAATATTTGTGGGTTTTCTACTCACATTGAAGCAGAAATTTCTGGTTGCGTCATATGAGGCAGACTCGCATGATATTTGGCTGAGACAAGACCCATGACAGGAAAAATGATGTTTGGATAGAGTGTAGATAGAACTCAACTGACAGTGATGAGATACTTGCATAACCAGCTTCATTGGTCTCTCTGGCGATCTTCACTGCTTTGAGAGAGGCATCACAGAGAAATTCTGGAAGTTTGCATGGTCCTGGTCACTTCAGTATGTGGATTCAGTGGAGGCCTGGCAGTTACTGACGGACTGTGCTACCCCTGCTAATTTGTGTTCGGCAACACTTTTGAATGGGACTATTGGTATCCCGCCATTACTGATCCAGACTGCTGGTATTCTGACAACAGAGATTGGAATTGCACCCAGAGAACTACTTCTAATCAGGTCTACATCCCCCTTTTTACCATCTTTTCTCCAATAGCTTCGAACTAGAAGGGTGGGCAAAGCGTTTGAGAACCCTTATTAAAGTAGGTTCTGAAAAAAATCTAAGCCTACAAGTGTAATGGTAATGTTGTCTTTTGATACATCACGTTTGTCCTTTGGAGAAACCATCTGTGTCATGCATTTGAGAACTAATCTTTCTTTAATGGTGTTAAAAGCTACAGCTTGAGACACTTCAGTTGTGAGTCTTGGGTCAGTTTCACCTAACTGAGAGGATGTCGCCATCACATGTCTTACTAAACAACTGCCTTTACTTCCCTGGCTTCAGCATCATCCCACCAAGACTTCTTGCCACATCTGCTCATAATAAAGGCTCCATCCTCCTGGTCAAGAGGGTTATGGTTTGGGTGTAAGATGGCCCCCAGGCACGTTTGTTTGAGGCCAGGTTCCCAAAAGGCAGTACTAATGAAGCATGGTCTATAGTGGGGACCCTAACCTTATCAGTAGGTTTGTGCATGTGAGTCCCTGGCTCTTTCTTCTCTTGGTTCCACCCCTTAGTCTCCGCTATGATGCTCTGTACACTGTACATGGGCCCAGAAGCCATGGTATCATGTGACCACGAACCAAAACTGCTGAACTATGAGCCCACATAAATCCTTCCTCCTTTAAGAGGTTTCCCTTTTATCCACAGTGGCAAAAGGCATTTAATATAAATCGTGACATGTAGAACATAGTATAATGAACTTTGACGGAGCTAACTCAAGGCTGTGGGTCCTTCAATAGTCAATTGGTTTTGTTTTTATATAAGAAATTCCAGTATTTTCCTCCCCTTAAATGAAACACAGTAGCTATTATAGAGTTATCTAAACTATCATAAAATTCTGAAATTTTCATTCATGTTAACAAAATCCAAAGTTTTAAGCTAGCCTAATCTAAAATTCCTTTTTCTTTCTTTCCTCCTTTCCTTTTTTTTAAAATTAGTTTTGGATTTTGAAACAGGGTTTCAGTAGTTGCCAAGGTTGGCCTGAAACTCATTACTTAGCCCAGGCTGACCTGGAACTTGGAATCCTCTTGGTTCTACCTCTCTAGCTTCGGGAGTTTAGGCATATATCATCATGTCTTGAAAAATTCTATTTTAGTGTGTGTTGATTGACTTAAGGAGTGCAAGACTTTCTCACAGAGGAAGAAATGCTGCATCCCAAGACCTGGAGACCCGGCAACCGACTGTCCACAGGGCATATGCTTTGGCATGAGGGTCTTACTATTTAACTCCTTTTAACTCAATTTAAGAACTATGTTCTGGTCAGCTACAATGTGCTAGACAAAGGCAAATATAAAGGTGTAAAAATGTAGACACTGCTAACTCAAATATCATATCAAATTAAAAGTATGGGAGCCCAGGCTTGGGCATTTAGTTCAGTGGCACAGTGTTACCCCGAAAGCTCAAGGCCCTGGCTTCAGGGCCTTCTAAGGCAGGGAAAGCACATGAACCTAAATACAATTGTGTTTTGTTTCTCTTTTTATTTTCAATGCCATTGTGCATTATAGAAGAAAGGTGGTGGCTGTGCTCCCTTTGGGTAGTCCGTGCAAGGGGTGGATTGCTACTCAGATCTGATGAGTAAAAGCTCTCATTTACTCTTTCACCATGGAGGACTCAAATGTGGCTGCCTCCAGCTGCTTAGCATTTGAAGATTCTCCTCTTCCTCTCTTTTCACCTGTTTCATCTGGTTCTTACTTCTGGATAAAAATGTAAGAAAGTATAAAAAGTAGAGCCTGTCAGAGACAGAGCAAGCAGATATTCAGAACTGCCCAGTGGTTTGTGGAAGATCCTCGAGTTAACTTGATTCTTTGTTTCGCGCACTTCATTCTGGCGTGACTGTGGACCTTCAAGACTGGTTGGATCGCTGTCAGTTTTAAATAAAATTGACTAAGAAGGACTGCATTAGATCACGTTGTTCATGAGTTCAAATGTCCCTTCCCGTCTTCAAATTATTTGCAGATCAATACAAAATATGAAACATTAGCAATAGCAAAACCAAACCAGGACTCTTGGGTCTCAATGTTTTTCACTGAAATGAATGTAAATATACAACCGTGATAGAAAAACCATCTTTGTATTCATTTTACAAGATGAAGCTATATGGCTTGACTTGCCTTTGAATGCATCAGACCATTTTTTGAATAATTACCTGTATGCCGTCAGTTGCTGTTTCCTAACAAGCATAAAGTTAACGTTTTTGTTTTTTTTTTTAAGGGAAAGAACAATTTCATGACTAATATAACTATGAAGGAAAGATATCCAGCCTCCTAATAAAATAGTAATGCTGCAAGCTCAGCGGCTCATAAAACATTTATGACCTTCAGCCAGTAAAGTGTGAGCAGAGATTTAAATGTTGCCGCTTGATGGTGGAGAGGAATGTTCACGTAAGCATCAACAACCAGCTCGTGTACCGCAGCACGGGGCAGGAAAAGAGGGTCTCCGATGGCTACGGGTGTCCATTTTGTAACCATTCAAACATGTATGGATGCTTTCTTGTATTTGTGGGGAGGGTTGCCTGACATGGAAAGATAAACTGGGTAAGAAGGGAGAGAGGGAACCAGGATAGAAAGGCTCCTTGGCAGCCAGAGCCACAGCTTAAAAGAAACAATGCACTCTCCATACTGTTGAGATAAAGCTGGGTGTGGTAGTGTAAACCGGTAATCACAGTACTAGGGAAACTGAAACAAAGATTGTAGATTTAGCTACAGAAGGTCTATATCTTGTTAAAAGTGGGACAGGGAGGAAGCGGGGAGGGAGAGAAGGAAGGAGAGATAAAATCACACACTTGGTAAATACTGGGTTCAAGTTTCTTTCCAAAGGAAAAAGCCCACTAGTGAATTAGAAGGCTCTCAGAGACAGCGACTCAGAACACAGATGAGGCTAGGCTAAAATCTGTGAGGGGACAAACAAGGTAGATCAAGGTTCAGCACAGGAGCTGGAGAGTTGGCTCAGTGGTTAAGAGCACTTGTCTGCTCTTCCAGAGGTACTGGGTTTAATTCCCAGCAACCACATGGTGGCTCACAACCATCTGTGATGGGATCCGTACTCATGTACAATAAATAAATAAATAAATAAATAAATAAATAAATAAATAAATCTCTTTTAAAAAATGATTTATCATAGAACATAAATTCGGAGAGATGGGGACGTGGTAGAGTTTCAGTATGCTTGAGAACCTCCATAGCTGAAGAACAGACCCTTGGATTGATAGCAGGTGTCAACCCTGTAAGAGTACAGTAGAAACTCTTCATGTCAATCCACAACTAGATACACGCCTAAAAGACCAGCGGAAAGTTGTAGCTTGCACTTCAATGAACCCCCATTCCCTCCACTACTCTATCTCCCTCTCTCCACACCCTCTCTTCCCAGACTCACAAACCACAGAGATGTAAGGGTTCATCCTTGATAGTTGAGGGTGTCTATTGCCCACCCCGTAGAGGCAGATCTGCTGCTAGTGAGAGGGGTCATTCCTCCAGATGTTACTAAGTTTTCTTACCATCCTTTTGGTCTTGAAAAAATTTATGCATTCTCTCATGTATGGTCAATGTGTCTCACAAAGATGTATTTCAGGCATGGAAGCTACGTGTGTGCGTGTGTGTGTGTGTGTGTGTGTGTGTGTGTGTGTGTGTTGTGGGGTTTTTAAAAATTATTTTTATTGCTCTGGGTGGGAGTTAGAAAGTGAGCAGATTAGACCTTATCTGTCGATGTGGAGATGGTTTTGATGGTCTTGCTGTCAGCAGTGGTGAAGCAGATGTTTGATGACTATGCAGATAAAAATGTTGCTTCCCAGAGGACAGATGTTGACTACTTGCCTGGGCGGCAGGAGGTCTACGGTCTGCCTCTGCATCTTAACCTTTACGAACCTGGTATCTTCAGTCAAATCCCTTTCAAAAATCAGAAATGTCCACAGTCCATCTTGTACATAAAATAGTGGGAAGGTTCTAGATTAACATTTGGTGAGGACCAAAGTTGAATCTAAAGAACTATGAACCTTTTTCTCATGCCTTCCAAGATGCTCTGAGAACTAACAGTTCCCCGCCATTTTGGCAGCAGGATTACAAAACAAATGGTGTGTAGCATCTATGGTCCCCAGTAGAGAATCAGGGAGGACAGTCATTGGGTAGGTGATCCAGAAGACCTAGATGCTAACACGTGACCTGACAAAGATGGTATGAACAATCGACAAGGCTCTCCATGCAAGGTCATTCTTCCAATGTGGAAATAAGCATGCAAAAAAAAGTGCAAAGAACTATTGCAAAGTTTAAATGTGAAAAATAAAGTAAAATCATGATGATTGGCAGGGGAGCAGGGGGGACGTACCTGGAAGCATGATAAAATGGAAAGTCGGATTATGAAACTCTCTTAAACAAACAGAAGGAATAACTTAAATTGAGTAAAACCAGAACTGCTTCAAAACACTTTATTTTAATTTAGTCTTGAAATTGATACAAAATTTATTTTTGTGCATTTCTATGATATTTTTTAAACACACACACACACAGTGTGCACACACCTACAGTCTGAATACAAGATAACGCCATCACTTTTCGCAACTTCAAAATTCTCCCAACCCCAATAACCACAGATTTGTTCTCCCTCCCTCAATATACTGAGTGTCTTTGGAAGACTGTCATGTAATGCAATCATGCTATATGTAAGCATGGAAGACCGGCTGCTTTCACTTCCTGAACTGTCTTTGAGATTTTTCCCAGGTTGTTTTTCTGTGAGTAATGTTTCATGGTACTCAACAGTAATATTGGGATATTTGGGCTGTTCCTATTTTTTTTCATTTGTTTTATGGGCAGATCTGTTGTAAATATTTGTGTCTGTTTGAAAAGTATGCGATATTGTTCTCTAGAGTCAACATTTCCCACTTAAAAAAATGGCTGATTTTTACTCCCCCCCCCCCGCCCTGGTTTGTATTCTTAACAGCAGCTGTACAGGATACTTCCAACTGCCCTGAATTTATGTGCATTATTGTGGTTTTCATTCCTACTGATCACTGCTTAATGGAGTTGAAGAACTTTGTAACACAATTATTTTTTTCTGCATAGTGTCTTTGGACGTAGAAGAGCCTGCTCAAGGTTTTGGCTTGTTTTCATTACTGTCTTAATATTGAGTTTTGAGAGCTTTATATATCCTGGAAAAATTATTTTGTTGCATATGTACTTTATGGATATTTTATTCCGGTTTGTGGCTTCTTTTTCCTGTCTTTCATGAAGAAAGTGTTTCACTTTGATGACGTTCCTTCCATATCACTTTTGTATTTTATGAACACTAATTCTCATGCCATCTTAAGAACTCTTTGCCTACACCAAGCCATGGAGATGTCCACTTGTGTTTTCTTTGTATCTAGTACAATGATCCACTTTGAGCTAATCTTTAGAAGGGGTGAGTATTGGGTTGAGATTCAATATTTTATATTTGTTTTGTTTTTGTCTGTTGATGTTACAAATATTCAGGTAAAATGATATTCTTCCTAGAATAGTTTTCACATTTTTATCAGGACTAATTTGTCATATTCCCTGTTATAACCTACACCTTTGTCTTTTTCTAACATGCACTGTATCAATTTCCATAACTATAAGTCTTAAAATGAAATAGTGTGGTTCATCTAACTTCATCCTGTCTCCACCAGTATATCAGCTTCTCTTGTTCATCACCTTTCTCTATAAATTAAATGGTAGCTTGCCTATGTCTTCAAGAAAATCGTGCTGACATCTTGAATAGAATAGTTTTAAATCTGACAATTAATTTGTGGAGTATGGATAGATTTATGATTACTAGTATTTCTAATAAAAAGGAGTCAAGTGATAGTCCTTCATTTCTTAGGACTTACATAGGAATAAATGGGGTCCATTTATGTATTTATGGTATTCTTATCTAAAATAACTCCTGAAACAATAAACCCACTTGCTCTGATGGGTGACCTGTAATAACAAGAGGCTTGGGTGTATACATTTTATTTGTACCTTCCATTGGACCTTGGAAGATATTGACGCCCCAAGAATGGCAATTCTCAAAATCTTACTTTTTCTTCTCTTTTTACCATAGACATTTTGCTGTAGGAATCTTCCAATATGTGTGGACTTCATGGTTCTCTCCTCCTGAGTGGTCTCCCTCTTCCTAGTGTCTCTTCTCTAGATTTGAACAGTTTCCTAAAGTGCTCAGACACCAAAAAACCCAGGTTACAATGTATGATATTCAAAGTGCAAAACAGTAAGCCTGAGTCTTGATTTCCACTAGTCAGAACATTATGCTCATCCTGCAGAGACCTGCTTCTGTGACTGATACAGAGAGAGGCAAACATAGTCTATCTAATATACAAACCATGGTGACATCTTGTCCATATGCCATGTCCTCAGATTGCACAATGTTACTCAGCCTAGGGAAATGCCTTCGTTAGGATACTAACTTCCGCACACTAATACAAAAATCTAACTGAGCCACCAACCAAAGAGCATACATGTGCTGTGGTTCAAGCCCCGCTCCCTTACCTTACCTTGTCTGGCCTCAGTGGGAGAGGATACACCTAATCCTGTAGAGAATTGATGCCCGTCCCTGGGCATGCTGCAAGGGGTATGATCTCTCAGAGGCAAAGGGGAGGGGTGAGGGGAAGAACTCTACAAGGGGGAACAGGGAGGGGGCAACATTTGGGAAGTAAATAAATAAAATAATTAATTTTAAAAAGTCATATTAATTACTTATAAAATATTTATAAGATGGGTAAGACAACATCTATAAGTCTTGAAGATCTTAAGTCTGCATAAAAATAATGAACATCTGGCAACGGAGAATGATTAGGGAGGTAAGCTGTCTGTAGAGCTGCAAATAAAAGCTTATAAATTATATGTAAGGTAGATTTTTGAGATGCTCAAGTTTCTGTAAACAAAAAGGTAGAATATTGGGTTAAATATCAACTACTCTGACTCTTTGCCAGGCATCAGTTCCCGGTCTGCAGTAATACCTCATGCAGATGCATGTAAACACAGGATAGTAATCCCACAAACTGTAATCCCCATCTCTGGAGCCTGAGGCAGGAGGATCAAAAATTCAATATCAGCTAGGCAGTGTGGGGGAAAAGCTACTGGGGACATAATTCAGTAGTAGATTGCTTATATGCCATGCGCAGGGCCTTGAGTTCAATCCCTAGCATTGAAAGAAAAACTCATTGAAAGCTCATTCAGCTATGTAAAGATCATAAGAAATTTCACCTAAAAAATACCTCAATCTGTCTTGATAGAATGCCTTTTTTTACAAATTGTTGCGATATCACTATAGGATCACTATAATCTACTATGATTTATGTTCATTTTCAGTAGGGTCACAAATCTCTGTGATTGATGACAAATGCCATGGCAAAGTTACATGAGTCAACAGCACTAAATGTAGTATCAGGGTCATAAAGCCTTACTGGCTTCCATGGGGAAAGGACACACTAATTTATAATTGTTGGGCACAATCTCTTAATCGATCATTGGAAGTGGGACATTTCTGTACTTGACAGACACTGAAAACTGACACAGGGAAAATAGAAGAACCCAACGCTTTTCTGAGCAAACCAAGTTTATAATCTCTGCACTGATTCTTTTAAAGATGTATTGTTGAAGAAAGAAATTGAATAAGATATCAGAAGATGTAAAGATATCCCTTGCTAATGGATTGGTAGGATTACTGTAGCAAATATGGCCTTCCTAAAAATCAATCTACAGATTCAATGCAATATCAACTACCCATCAAAATTCCAACACAATTATTCACAGAAATTGAAAGGACAATTTTCAGCTTTATAGTCTCCATAAATACAAATAAAAATCTTAGGTAGCTTAAACAGTCTTTAATAAAAGAACTGTGGGAGTTATCACTATCCATGACCTCAAATTGTACTATAGAATTATAGTAATAAAAACAGCATGGTATTGGCACAAAAAAGGCAAGTAGATCAACAGAATTGAATTGAAGATCCAAATGTAAATCCACACAAATGTGGACACCTGATTTTTTTGATAAAGAATCCATAAATATAAACTGGGAAAAGGGCTGCATCTTCAACAAATAGTGCTGGTCAACCTGGATGGCTGCATGCAGAAATGCAAATGGATCCATGCATATCACCCTGCACAAAACTCAACTTCAAAGACCTCAACATAAAACCAGATTGACTAAACCTGACAGAAGAGAAAGTGGGAGTAGCATTGAACGTATTGACACAAAAGAAGAATTTCTGAACACAACATCAATTGCACAGGCACTAAGATCAACAATTAATAAATGGGATCTCATGAACTAACAAGCTTCAGTATGGCAAAGGGCATTATTAAGTCAAAGTGACAAGCTACAGAACAAGAAAATATTTTTATCAACCGAACATAAAATACAGGGCTAATATCTAAAATGTATATGGAATTTAAAAAAAAAAAGAAAAGCTGGACATCAAGAAAACAATCAACCAAATTTAAAAATGTATTACAGAGTCCTTAAAAGTTGAAATTATGGAGAACCACTTAAAGAAATGTTCAACATCCTTAATCCTCAGAGAAATTCAAATCAAAACTACATTGAGATTTCCTCTTATACCAGTCAGAATGGCTAAGATCAATAAAACAAATGACAGCTCATGCTGAACACATGGGGAACACATTCTTGCTGGTGGGCACAAACTTGTGTGGCCACTATAGAAATCACTGTGGCAGTTCCTAAAGAGGCTGGGAATAGACCTACCCCGAAATCCAGCTATACTATTCTTGGACATATATACAAAGGATGCTTTACCCTACTGTAGAATTTGCTTAGCCATAATAGCCAGAAATTGAAAAAATGTAAATGTCCCTCAACAGATGACTGGATAAAGAAGATAAGCTACATTTTCACAGAGGACTATCACTCGCCTGCTAATAATAATAAAACCATAAGATTTGCAGGTAAATGAGTGGTGCTAAAAAGAAAAATCATCCCAAGTGAGGCAACCCAGACCCAGAAAGACAAATATAACATGTATTTGCTTATATATGGATATTAACGGTTAAATCTTCAATAAGCAAGCAATAATTCGCATAATCACAGATGTTATGGGGGAAGCGATGCATCTCCCTAGGAAAGGTAAATAGAATAGGTAGTTATGGATGATGAGGGTTGAAATGGGGAGAATCAAACAGAAAGCAATAGGCAATAGGTAGGTGATGGATGGAATATGGAAAAGGAGAACTAAAACTAACAGTGAAATTTGAGGGGCCTTATGGAAAACTAATGCAGTACTTTCCTAATATATGATATGAGAAGTTTCCTAATTATATATACATATATATGCATATATATTTGAAGGCAATCTGAATTATATTTGCAAATAAAAAGGAGACAAGGCCTCCATATACATATATATTTGAAGGTAATCTGAATTATATTTGCAAATGAAAAGGAGACAAAGCCTCCATATATATATACATATATATATGTATATATATATATATTTGAAGGCAATCTGAATTATATTTGCAAATAAAAAGGAGACAAAGCCTCCATATATATACATATATATGAATGAAGGCAATCTGAATTATATTTGCAAATAAAAAGGAGACAAAGCCACAACTGGACATCTCTCACCACCAAATAAAGTTTTCAAAGCTAGAAGTGGGTTGTATCTAATTGTGTTGTTAACCAAAGGGGCTCCAGGAAACCTGACAAACAATCTGGGCTATTGTCAAGGCTATCATTTGATCTCTACAAACTGATGGTATTCCTGAAGACATCACCTTCACAACATATTCAGCACAAAGAAACCAAGCTGGTTCCTACCTGGGGTCTTTACCCCTATAGTGTTCAAGCTACTGGAAGGTCTTCTGTAAACTACAAAAGTAGTGCAAACACCAACTCATCTACAAAGTCTCCAATATACAATGATGTGCTGCCTGCAAAATGTGCTATGTAATAGTGGCACGCAACTTGTGGTAGTAACCAACCAACGTATGATTAGATTTAAGACCCACCCCATTAAACAGAAGCCATTTTCCACACTGTTCTGATGGCCAAGAACCTGAGATCAGATAGTCCAGGAACCTAGAGGAGAGCCAAACACTACTGTTATGCTTAAGGAATGTAGCTACAAAATGACTAATAACATTATGCTATACTCATAGATCAGTTTTTTTTCTCATCCATCATCAGAGAAGCTTCCTCCTGCAGTAGATGAGAACAAATACAGAGAATAATAGCTGGACAATGTTCATTGAGTGAGAGATTGTGAATCCTCAAGCATAAATGGAATGTTTCCATCAAATGCCTCCCCTCAGGACTTAGGAAACCCTGCAGAAGAGAAGGCAAAAGGAATGTGGGAGGCAGAGGGGATAGAAGACACCAAGAAAATAATGCCCAATGTGGTGGTTTGAATACGCTTGGCCCAATGTGGTGGTTTGAATATGCGGCACTATTAGGAGGTGTGGCCTTGTTGTAGGAAGTATGTCACTGTGGGGGTGGGCTTTGAGACCCTCCTCCTAGCTGCTTGGAACACAGTCTGCTCCTGACTGCCTTGGGTTCAAGATATAAATCTCTTAGCTCCTTTCCCAGCATCATGTCTGCCTTGATTCTGTTGTGATTCCTGCCATGATGATAATGGACTGAACTTTTGAACCTGTAAGGCAGCCCCAATTAAATGACCTCCTTTATAAGAGTTGCCATGATCACGGTGTCTCTTCACAGAAATGGAAACCTTAACCAAGACACCCTCTAGACACAGGAGGACAAATCCACATATGGATTTACAGAGACTATGGCTACATGCACAGGACCTGCATGGGTCTATACCAGACTTGGTTCCAATGATAAAAAGGGAAGTGGGCACAAGCCCAGACGCTATGTCCAACTGATAACCACTCAGATGAACAGAGAAATGTACTGTGGAGCCTTGTTCACAGTCCCAGAAGTAGTTGTTACTTGTCCATTATTCTGGATGAAGCCGTTGATGTTCACAGAAGTCAAACCACTGACCTGTGTCAGCACACAGATTGGAGACCCGATCTGCAAGATTAGAAAGTTCTTCTTGGTGGTTACTGTTTTCTTGATGTGATAGAAAATACCATGACCAAAAGCCATTCGTGGAAGAAAAAGTTCATTTTTGATTAAGGTTCCAGAAGAGGAGTCCATTATGGTGGAGAGGTGTAGCAGCAAGTGGTAGGCATGGCCCCGAAGCAGGAAGCTTTGAGATCTTATCTTCAACCACAGACACAGAAGAGGGAGAGCAAAATGGAAGTGAGATGATGCTGTGTGCTTTCGAAACCCACTGATGGGGTGCTTTCTGTAGCAATGCAGCACCTCCCCACAATCTTCCAAAACAAGGCTCCTGACTGGGGAGCAGGAGTTCAAATGCCTGAAACTGTGGGGATACTTCTCACGCAAACCACAATGTTCTTACAACTTGTTTTATATCAGTGATGCCCACCCCTCAGGAAGTCTTCCAAGCAAAATAACAAAAGCCCAGCAGTCCTTATTGAAGCTAGAATCGAAGGCCTAGGAAGTGCCGATGATGTTACATTCTACCCCTCCTTCTGCAGAACCTCCCATGACATTCTCTACAATACTGTTGTTGTCCCAAATATCACAGTTAAAAATCATCTACTTTCCAATATAATTGAAAGGCCCAGAGCTAAAGAAGGATGGTCAGGGGAGGATGCAGTCTTGCTTCCAGCACATTAGGACCAGTGGGCATTGGGGAACTTGCATTCTGACTTCGGAAGGCTCTTCGCATGTGTCTCACAGGAAGGCATCTCCAAATTAGCACGGGTCCTAGGTATCCCAATAGCCAAGAGAATGTAATCTGAAGAGGGCTTTGAATTTATAAATTCTGTGCATGGAAGATAAAGCCACAAAATATTTAAAAAGCAGAATTGTATTGGAATAGAGTAATAGAGTAGATCACAGGGTTTATAAAGCAGGGTTATGTGGTTGACTCACTGGATGGAAATACAGTACTAGAATCTTCCACCAACTGAGATGTAGGGAGAACTTTGTCTAGCTTACCTCCCCCAGAATGCTGTATCACCCAGAAATCAGTCAGTCACCAAACCCTGTAGATAAAAGAGGTGGTAGATGGAACCTACCTATAGCTCTAACCCTACCAGCAGCACACTCCATTTGAATTGCTTCTGAAGCTAAAATGCCATTAATTATGTCATTAGTTTGTCAGTGCCGAACTATTTGACCTCTTAATTGTCTGGCAATACTCAAGGACATTATTACACTGTGAAAGCTTGCTAAATTGGGATGTGGAGTGTAATGTCAACCTCTGTGTCTTCAAAAAGCTTTTCTTTTCTAGTTTTGGATGACCCTTTAATATTCTGTTGATAAGAGGTTAGTGCTGTGCTCGGGTCAGCTTTCAATTACATACCTTCTCCCATCACCCAAGATACTCTGTCTCCAGACTGTGCATCCTTATATAGGAAACCCAATAGTAATCGTTAAGTCATTTTCCAACTGGACATTGCAGAGACAAACCCCATCTCATTTAAAGTCAAATAAAATGGCATCTGTAGATAATGCAGCCCTCCTAGAACTGCTATGGGATCTGAGCGAAGACAAAAGAGTTCACCCTTAACTTTTTGCCAAGGGGATAAAAGATCGTATTCAAGCTCCCTGTGGCAAAAAGGGTTCTGCTTTAGGAAAAAGTAAATATCCAAACCATACCCTTGTTTAGTCTTAACCTTCATGAACAGGGCTGTACTATTGTTTTGTGACTGTTTAAAATGAGCAGTTCGAATGGCTAATAAATCCACCCCAATTTTATCAGGACAAACTACGGCCACTAAAACATCCTTCCAGTACTCGGAAGGATGGCAAGAACATAAAACAAGAGTCTGCGGCCACTGTTTCAGTGGCCAACACTACCTGTAATCATTTCTTCAGCAGGACTGCATAAAACTTGGATTCCATTCAATCTTATACCAAACAACTCCGATATTTCATGTCACTGGTGCAAGTGAAAACTCGGATAGTTCATCAACACTGATCGACGATATAAAAACGAGCCGTGAAGCCCAGGGTATGAGAGTGCATAAAAATGTTTTGTGTTCTGACCAGTACACTGCTTTAAAATTTTTTTACAGTCAGGCCCAATTGTTCATTCTCGCCATGCAGAAGATACTCACATATTCATTTTTAAAAGGGCAAATCAACCATAATTCAGTTTATAAACTGTGAAGCTGGTTGCGAATGTCTGGATGAATATTCATTAGCATCTCTTAATCTGCCATCGACTGTGATTCATTAGGCATATGTAAATATCACTCACTTTAATTGCCCCTAAACTGACTTAACATAATATTGTCATTAGCAAATTATTAGTTATTTGTGTAACTAATGGTACATTATGGTATGCACGCTAAATCTCCAAATATATGATTATAATTAGGGTGATGTTTTATGCTGGGGGCTTTCTAAACTATTTGATGAAATATAATGGAGTCAAATAAAACCCGGTATGTTAATAGGACAGTTGCATAACTTTCTTCTGCACCTTGGTGCTGTTGGCACATCCCACTCTTCATTCCTCCTGACACCAGGCTGGCTGTTTCTTTCCTCATTTGTCTCCTAAGTCCCAGGAAAGTCTCTGTCCTTCTCCTGCATTGCATCCAGCAAAGACCCATGCAAGTTTGCTTTTGGCCAAGGTGATTTTTCAAAAAAATATTCACTCATTGACCATGGAGTAGTCTACATAAAATTGGCAGAGAGTGTATAAAGGAGCTGCTCTCGGTACTGAGGAGGACACACCAGACGTTTTTAGTGTGTGTGGTTGTTTTTGAAGACTGGCATTTGACTGGTATAGTTTCATGAAACGAAGAGCAGTGTTGCAGCCATTTTCTCTAGAACAATCATCATCTATGAAAAATTTGGCATCACTTTGGACCCTTCCTGCATTCTTAGAGTTCCTCTTTTGGGAAACTTTACTGGCCCTTTATCTCCCTGGAGGATTTATTTTACAACAAAGTCATTTAACATGGGCCCTTTGCTAACATCAATTTCTGTAGTAATATCAAGAGAATTGCTGTCTTTTATCCCCTATAATGATTATGAATCAACTACCAAGCTCCCAGGAACGAAGTTGACCTGTCATATTGGCAGGGAAGGCTACAATTAGTATTCCTTTAGTCTCTGTTAATTGCCTAACTGGTGACAGGAATATGTTAATATAGAATGAGCTAACAGAGGAGGGAAGTCTTTTATCATGTTGTCCTCCTAAATATTAGTACACTCACTGGCCATTGATGTCTATAAACAGAGATTCAGATAAATGCCTGTTCCTGTCTTTGATAATGTTGTAGATTAATTGCCATTTCATCTTAATTTAATAAGAGAACCTTTTGGATTTTTTTTAATAAAAGCTTACACATGGAAAAGAAATTACCAAGGTAATGATAGCATAATGAGTATAAATTGTGGTACAAATCTCCCAGAGAGATACAAACATTCCAGAAACGTACTTAAAAGAAACCAAATGTTTTCAGTCCACTGTAGTTCAGGTTCAACAACACTGTTATAAAGTAAAGTAATTGTGATATTTTAATTGACGGAGAGTAACTGACTCTCATCCTCAGGGGTTTAATTGTGAGTTTCAGAGATCTTCTAGCTAGTGTTATATATGATATTCACAAAGTAGTTGGTCCATCAAGGAGCCATTTCTGTGTTTATCAACATTTCTGACATCACTTATTAGTCTGAAGTTGATAATCAGGCTTGTCTCCTCCACAAACTCCAAGTTACACAAGATGTAGGACTTTGTGTCTTCCACAGAAGTCATATTCTGCCCATCACCTGCTGTGTGTAAATAGAATCCACTTGGAACATAAACATGCTAGCTCGTTTCCTACCATTTATGGTTGCATTGGCTGTAAAATGGAACAGTTGCAAGTCTATCAGAGTTCACACTGTCCCTCAAAACCTAAAATATTTACTCTCTGGTCCTTTGCAGAATGCTTGCTGAATTTATAGAGGGGTCCTAGGTGAACAGTATGAAGAGCATGCTTGTATTAAGCCTGATCAGGAAAAGTGAGGTTGTAAGTTCCATATAAAGTAAGCATTAAGTGAGTTTGGGAAGGAGACTTCACTCCAAAAGGAAATATCATCCCATCTATTAAGGACACCTATTACAAACACAGCCCTGAGAAAATGGCTGGATAAAGAAAGACACATTAGGCATATTAGGCAAACCCAAGTATGCCATTCAGGGCCTACCCCCAGGACTTCTGGAAAATTGATCTTCCAACAATAGCTTTGTAATATTTGTGAGGGCAAGTTAGATGGAAAGAGCATAAAATGCTGCTTCTGATACTCAGCGGATTCAGTTGTCTAAACCGACTTCATACCTAAGACCGCAATTCCAAACAAAGTGGGCAAAAAAAAAAAAAAAAAAAAAGAGCTCTTCCAGCTTCTGTAATATAAGAAAACACCAGGGAGGAGGAAAAGATAAAATTACCATGAGCAAGTTCACAGTCAGTGTTGCCCTTTGAGAATAAAGGGCAGACACGAGAATAGAAAGTGTTTGACATATCCCGCTAAAATTCTTAAGGGTTTATCATACCATAGGAAATTCAGATAGGCTCTCTTAGGAAATTTTAAACTTTGAACAAGCCCATGATTCGCTGTGTGTTTCAGAGAAAATGCATTTGGAAAGATCTTGGAAGAATTCATTGAGCTTTGCACGGCTTACACCGGGGTTCAGCCCTGGTTCCGATCTTAACTCCTATTCCAGTCTCTTCTTTCCCCAGGAAAAGGCAGTAGGACTTCTTTATCGTTCCATGATAACTAATGTTTTTGTTTGTTTGTTTTTAGTTCCTCCTAGACTTCTAATATTTTTCTTAATTTTAAATTTAGAAGCAAATACTGAATGTAAGACTTCACGTCTAAGTACCATAAGATTAGTTCGGAGTGAACAACAAAATAAAGATGGTGGACTTTCTGATATCTTTTTTACTGTTTGAGGGGTTGTTGTGATGATGATTCATACAGGAAGAGTGTAACATCTGCCCTGGCTCACACCTTCCCATACTGAAAAGGAAGGAGAGAGTCTTCCTCCTCCATCATTGTACCTGTAAACAATCAGGAAGTGGGCTAGAGGCTGGAATTCAGCCAAAGAGGACGCCAAACCTAGAGGGCATCTACAGAGTTGGTACAGTTGCTGGTCGCTTTGGAGAAAGGTTGTGGTTAACAGTGATGGCGGTGGTACTTGGCAATGGGAAAGTTACTGGTCTTCTGAGAAGATAGCATATTTACGAAGAAGGAGAGGATGGGTTTTTTTGTTTTTTTGTTTGTTTGTTTGTTGTTTCCTATAGGTATCTTGATTTCTTCTTAACCTCCAAGAAGTATATTTTATCTCCAGTCTTGCATCATCTGGCTAGCCACAGATGCCATAAGTTACTTTGCTCGGGCCTGGTCATGTAGATCAGGATTACAGGGCTTGCTTGCTAAAATACCTTTCCTAGGTAATGTGATCTGTGTCCTTAATCAGTCTCTATTGCTTTCAGTCAATGGACCTGACCAAGGGAGAGCCTCTACACAGTGCCTGAAAACTTCAGTACTGTCTCCTTGTAATTAGACCAGTTATACTTTACTGAGTGAGATAGTAAAAAGCATCTACCCAGTCCCAATCTCAGGCCTTCCTTGTTTTGAATATCTCAGAGAGAGGTTTAAGAACATTCATTTATTAGCATATAGATAGAGAAGCACTAATTTTCCCACTCTGCTAATGTGTAAAAATGAGTGATGCTTTCAATAGAAAGTAATTCATAAGGTGAATATTGAGTATTGTCTTGCAGAATATCTCCAAGCTCAAGTTAAAATTGTACATTTTAACTATTATTTCACACTAATGATCTCCAGTGTGGACTGTGATGATCACTGGTCTTTTCCTCTGAGAGAGAGGGCCACTCTGTGTGGGATTTACTGGAATCTCTGGAAAACATTCTCTTGGAACTTTGAGCTGAAGCACTTTTGATACCAGATGCATGTCCTGATCATATTGTTCAACTCGTGTTAAACTTCTCTTTCTCTGGATTTAATGTCTTCAGCATGGGGGAATGAGGGTCATATATTTGGAGCCTCACCATTGGCCACAGTGACTATGCAATGACTACTAAGTAATACTTATCAGGTAGGGCTAGAGAATGACTGTGCTGACTGTGTTTGAAAATACTGATCTGTTTCATCAGCTAATACTATAATTTTGGCAGGAGGGTGTCTGGGGACTACATTTCTAATTCTTAGGTAGAAGATGTGTGTGAAGATTCCTGTCTCTCTGTCATGGTAATCAAACAGATATTAGGAGACATGGAGGCCCTAATTTTCAAGTCAGATGAACCAATTCTCTATCCATGAATCCAAGAACCTCTCAAAATCCTGGGCTGATATCATCTTTGTACTAGAGAACACATGGGCTCGTAGCAAACCCATCAATTGTAAGTCAAGTTTTTAAAAAAGTAGAATGAAAAAGATGGGAATTCCAAAGGAACATACTTTCAACAACAAGCAGATGTGTTTAACCAAGTTTTAGTCACCAAAATAGAACGGTCAGTGGGCAAGTCTCCTGATATCCTCTTTAGTTGACTGAGGCCACCTACTAGGCACAATGATATTTCTTTCCATTGGGGCTTACAAAGTACAGCATTGGGAACGTTATTTTCTTTCTTTCTTTCTCTTTTTCTTTCTTCCTTTTTTTTTTTTTTTTTTTTTTTGTTTTCCGAGACAGGGTTTCTCTGTGTAGCCCTGGCTGTCCTGGAACTCACTCTGTAGACCAGGCTGGCCTCGAACTCAGAAATATGCCTGCCTCTGCCTGCCAAGTGCTGGGATTAAAGGCGTGTGCCACCACCGCCCGGTGGAACTTTATTTTCTTAGCACTGGTTCTCTCTAATCACAACTTAATTTCTTAGTTCATGCGCCTGTCTCCTTAGACAGTGACGTGGCCATAATCCATATGTACATGGGATACATAGTAGAAAGATAGGGTTGTGTCCCGCGCTACCGTCTGGCCAGCAAGAACGACGCGGCACACTCAAGATCCTTCTGCAGCAAAGCTTTAATGCTCTTGAGAGGGAGAGCATAAGCCTACAGAGCAGAGACCCAGATACCCAGAAGCCCATCCCTTATATAGGCTGCAACCCCTGCCTCGGACGTGTCATCCCCTGATTGGCTGCAGCTTGGGAGAGGCGGAGACCAAGGGATGGTAAACTACCCAGCACCTGCGCACTGACTTGTTTACTTCAAGCCAGCAGGATGTTTTAGACCGGCAGGATGTTTTGGGCCGGCAGGATGTTTTGGGCCGGCCATCGGCTCCCCACAGGGTTGAGATTCCCCTGATAAGAACAGAAAAGAGAAGATATGACCTAGGATGTATATGGGATGAACATGAGACAATGAATGTAGCTCAGATGTGTGAAGTGTAGCAAGAGCTTTGGGATGGCTTGCATATGCTCAGCTCAGGGAGTGATCCTATTAGGAGGGTGTGGCCTTTGGAGTGGGTGTGGCCCAGTTGGAGTAGGTGTGTCACTGTGGGTGTGGTCTTTAAGACCCTCATCCTAGCTGCCTGGAAGTCAGTCTTCTCCTAGCAACCTTTAGATCAAGATGCAGAACTCTCAGCTCCTCCTGCACCACGCCTGCCTGGACGCTGCCATGCTCCCACCTTGATGATAATGGACTGAACCTCTGAACCTCTAAGCCAGCACCAATTAAATGAATCCCCAGCACGGACTAGGACAACTAGCACTGGCCACAGGGGGACCCAAGAGACAGCACAAAATGACGGACATTGGCTGTTTGTGAAACCTGAAAGTGAACAGTAATGTAATCTGTGGTATGACATAGTATCTCTGGCAAAATAGTCACCTTTGTGTAGTTCTGTATAAATATGGCTTTGAGGTCAAAAGGTCAGGCCCTTTGTATATGTCAGCCTGCTTGGGTGTGTCTGCCTATAGGCATGTGTTCCTACCTCTGTCAAACCTGTGCGCCAGGCACACATGTGTGTGGTTGTGCTTACTTGTATGGGCCAACTTGTGCCTGACCTGCTGGCATCGAGGTATGTGCCTGCATAGTGGTGTGTGCTAGTGAGTAAAGCATGTCCTGTCTGTCGACAATTCCATGGATTCCTTCCAACCTCCTTTCATCCTTCCCTTCTTCATCGTTGGTTTCAGAAGGTGAACCTCACACTGGTCCACAGTTGAAGTGCACATTGGAGTTGGGAAAGGGCAGGATTGCTCTATAGACCAGCCTGGCCTCAAACTCCTCTGAGAGGAATCCATCTGCCTCTGCCTCCTGAGTGCTGGGATTAAAGGCATGTGCAGCTACCACCACCACTACCACCACCACCACCACCACCACCACCACCACCACCACCACCACCTCCACCACGGCTTTTAATGATTTGTCCTAAACTGGCTTCTTAGGACCATGCTCAGGGCTGTGTAAAGTTTCTGGGTACATTTTAGCATTGTATCACCCTGTTAGTAGGTAGTTTCCTGAGTTTAAGCATATCAGGAACAAATTCCGCCTTGCTGGCTGGATCAATGCAGAGTTCATGTTTTCAGGCTCCTGGATCTAACTCCTTTCCTGCTTCTTCAGATGTTGCCTGTTTGTCTGTTAACCGGTTAAGGATGTAAAGACAGAAGACGCTGTCATCCCGTTATCTAGACTAAGGCCCAGAAATCACAAATGTGTGTCTTGTCTTGATATAATTAACTATGGATAGCTAGCTCACTTCTTTGTTCCCTTACCATTCCAAACTTCGGGGCCAGAGTCAGCAGGGGACCTGACTGAAAAATCTGTCTGAGGACCCTGAAACCAGGTGATGCAGATAAGACCTAATCACCAATGTCAACTTCCTCGTTTAACCCCTTGGGTCAACATAGGATTTATCAATGCAACAACAGCCCAGCCCAATCCCCTTTGCTTCATGTTCCCATCCTATAGAAATGTTGTACAATCTCCCTTCCAGGACTCAGTTCCGATCCCAAACTGTGCGCACAGAAAGAAAGCTTTCATTTTTAAGCTTCTAGTGAGTTTTCCTGGCTTTGACCCCCAACACAGCAACTCTTACTCCTGAAGCCTTTGACCAGAAAGGGCTCTTGGGTATTTCCTGCCACCTTCTTACTTCTTGGGGTCATTCCTGGGTGAACAATTTCACAATTCAGAAGCTGGTTCACAGGTCTTTTGTTTGCACACGCTTTGCCTTTTTAAAAAAAACAATGAGTCGCCGGGCGGTGGTGGCGCACGCCTTTAATCCTAGCACTTGGGAGGCAGAGGCAGGCGGATTTCTGAGTTCGAGGCCAGTCTGGTCTACAGAGTGAGTTCCAGGACAGCCAGGACTACACAGAGAAACCCTGTCTCAAAAAAAACAAACAAAAACAAAAACAAAAACAAAAACAAACAAAAAAACAAAAAACCAAACAAAAAAACAAACAAAAAAAACAAAAAAAACAAACAAAAACAAACAAACAAAAAAAAAACCAATGAGTCCTGAAATGAGTCAGGCCTATTGCTAACAGGAAGACTCCTACAAGGGGCCAGGGATCAGCACGCCTGGGCTTACTGATGAATGTGTACCTCTCAGTAGAGTCATGGTTGCTTTGACAAAACTGCTTTGCCACCCAAGCCCTGGTTATACAGAAAAACCAAGAGAGTATGAAAAGAAAATAAAAAATACTATATAACCAGGACATAGCCACCACATACCATTCATATGTTTTTGTCCATTTATTGTAGATTTCTTTCTTTGTGAAGATTTGGTATCCCCATCCCCCTTACCTTACTCTCCTGTCTACTTTGGACCCTGTTAGCATTCTAAGCTCCGCCCCACAGTTACCTGGCAACAGCCAGGTGTGCCTGACTCACTATAAAGGGGGCTGCTTGCCCCCTCCTCTCTCTCTTGCTCCTCTCTTGCTCTTCCCTTCCTGCTCCTGACCTCTCCTGATTCCCATCCCCCTCTCTTCTCTCTGTTCACTTGCTCATGGCCAGCATACTTCTCTTCTCTTCTCTTCTCTTCTCTTCTCTTCTCTTCTCTTCTCTTCTCTTCTCTTCTCTTCTCTTCTCTTCTCTTCTCTTCTCTTCTCTCCTCTCCTCTCCTCTCCTCTCCTCTCCCCTCCCCTCCCCTCCCCTCCCCTCCCCTCTCCCCTCCCCTCCCCTCTCCTCTCCTCTCCCCTCCCCTTCCCTCCTCTCTCCTCCCCTCCCCTCCCTTCCTCTCACTCTCCTCCTCCTCCTCCTCTCTCTCTCCCTTGTTCTGCCTCTGTTACCCTCTCAACTCCCCTCCCCATACCCTGAATAAACTCTCTTCTATACTATACCATCGGGTGCCTGGACCCTCAGGGGGAAGGGATGCCTTAGCATGGGCTCACTGAGTCACTATATCTGACTACACCTCCATAGAACATATCTCCCCTCTCTTTATGTCTTTATAAACACATCAAACTCTGATTTAGTAAGACCCATGCTGGTGACTTCAGACATTCTCTGGTCCGTGTGACTGCTGGATTGCACCAAACTTTCCAGCTGGGATGGGTCTTGGGGGAGCTCCACTTGAAGTCCGTTGCCTCAGGACCTCTACTGTAGCTTGAGCTAGGCGAGTTACCTTTCGTTTTAATGTGCACTCTGGGTTGAGGGGTGCAGACCTAAGCAAATGGGCTTTTCAGGGAAGGGTGTCTCTCAGAGTAGGCTCTGTCAATCATCCCAGCCATGAGGCTAACTCAGCCACATTAAAAGGGCCAAAAAACAGAGTATATTGCTCTGAGATTCTCTGTGTCCACCAACTGTAGGTATTTCTTCCCTGGTAGGGCCCAGTGCCAGGGTATTTATCGCCAAATCTCTACCGGGCGCTGAAAACAGGTATGCTGACTGGGCAGCTTGGTTAAGCCACTGCCCAAGATTTCCAAACCTGTCATTTAAGTGAAAGAAATTCGGTGGACAAACATCCAGGTTTGCCTTTGCAAGCTAGCCAAGTGATGGCTTTTTGATCGTCTCATAAAAGGCAATTTGGGAAGACAAAATTCATTTTATTATTCTAATACATATCGAATAAGAAGGCGAATGCTTTCAAAGAACCCACAGCCCAGAGACCAAGCTGACCAAAGGTGTCTTAAACATCCTGATGGTGAAGGAAGAGGACTGTCAGCACGCTCTGAGCCTGGAACCAACGAGAATAAAATTGCAGTCGGGTCTCAAGAGTATTTAAAAACCCTAATCACCACTGATTTGAATTCGGCAGCACATTCTGCGTGAGACCCAGTAGTGAACGTTCTTCGTGGGTCCACTGCATGATGACGGGACCTAGGAACCAACACCTAGGGCCATTTAATGGTGGGATAACTGACATCTCTGAAATGCACATTTTTACAGTGTGGCAATCAAGCAGTTTAGAATTTTACGACAATGCTCGGGCTCCCCATGAAAACAAAAAAAAAATAAATTAAAAAAAGAAAAATTGGGGAAGGGGTCAACAGGGCTTGCATGGATAGGCTAATCCCCACTGGAAATACACCACGTAATGCTGTGGAGACAACACATTACCGAGAGCATTGGGAACACTGGCTGTTAATCTCCCCTTGTATCTTCCGAGTACAGGTTTAGGCTAGGCTAAGCCTGCGTCCCTGCCCTTCCTCACAGCCTGGGGCTGGGGGCTGAGTGGCAGCCACATTGGTGTCGCATGAGTCTAGAGTACAGATGGGAAAGTTGGGGCGTAGCAATCTGCTGTGTGCATGGAATACAGAGTAAAGGGGGCTTGCAGTGAGCCAGTCTGTCAGCGGGGGACAGAACGGGGGGCCATATGCTGCTCTCCTTCCTTCTGTCACCAAGTCTGCTGCCTCATCCTTCTGTCAGGGGACACTTTAATGATGAACATGTTTTAAACAGTTTTGTTTACCTAGCAACAGCTTTTCTAAGAGGGGGCTTAATTAGTCACCTTAAACCATTTTTTGGTTTGGTTTTTTTTTTTTCTCTCTCTCGAAAGCATCCGTTCGTTTGTTCATTCGTCTGGAAGGATCTCCCTCTTATTCATTCCACGAGCACACACACACCCTCCCCGCCCCCTCCCCCTGGGGGCTGTTGTTACTGTTTCCATGAAAAAGTGTGTCTGCATTACAAAACTACTTTTAATAACTATATGCCATTTTTCTCTCTCTTTTTTTTTCATGCATACTTTAATACCACAATTAGCTTTGAAGGGTGGATTTCTCTCTCTGTCTCTCTTGTCAGAGGCGGTATGCCTTTGTGGGGTTTAATAATAGGATCTGCATTTTAAAATGAAACTTCATTTGGTGAAGTTTTTTTCCCCCCTCCTTTTTCTTTTTCCGTGATTTTGTTCCTATGGGCAGCAGGTCAGTCATTTCCACGTGAAAAGAACAGACCCCGTGCTGACATCAGCACACATACCAGCCCCCTTCATCGCGATGGAGACAGAAAACTCACAATTTAATTTTATCCCATTGTGTCATTGGTTTTCACTTCAAAATTGATTCCCACAGACCAGTAAGAACTATTTTTTTTTTTTGAATAACTTTTGTGATGAGTCCCTTTATTCGGCACAAAGCGTTTGGACACGAATCCCTAGGCTTCTGTGTTTTGAAAATGTTATTTTTTTTAAATATGGTTATTTAATTGGGAACAGATTTAAAGTATAAATAACCATCATCCAAACTGGTGAGGGTAAAATGCTTTTCTTCCCCAAACCCCACCACATTTCTTTAGGGACAGAACTTGCTGAGTGGTTTGACTGCTGAGTGGTTTGACGAGCGAACAGTAATGGGGCCAAATGTACTTAATCATTAACTCTCATTAGACAAAAAAAAAAAAAAAAAAAAAAAAAAAAAAAAAAACCATAAAAGTCAAATGACACAGGCTAACTCCCGAAGGACAACCTCTGCTTTTACATCACTGAACCAGATTCTGCTTCATCGTAAAAGAACAAACCTGTCTTTCAAGACATTGTTCCTAGAAGGAGCCAGGATCAGCTTCAGCCTCAATCCTGTCCACCAGGAAACACCAAGCTTCCTGCTTAGTCCTCAATGAGGGCAGAAAAAACAAAACTGAGGTACAATGGAAACAAGCCAGAGCTGAGCCCAGAATGAGTCTCAGAATGGTGCATCTCCCAGTCTGCCCTGTAGTAAGTCAATAATGAGCTTTAACTGAACTTTTTTTTCTTTTTTTGGTCCCCACACAGTTTGAAAACGTCTCCAGTTTTTGTTTAGAATGCTGAAGATAGGCTTTCCATGATCGATGCATTCCTAGCATTTCTGAGTCATGGATTTTGTTTTCCGAACAGCCTTATATTCATAGAAAATTTGAGCAAAAAGTGCAGAGACTTTCTCCCTATCAGTTCACCTCTTGAACAGCTTCCTCTGCTGCTAATTTCCGACATTACTATGGGATATTTGCAACCAGGAGTAAATCACTGCCAAAGTCTTATGAACTGCAATCCACAGATCACTCGGGATTTAGGTCTTGTGTTACACCCTCTATGGGTTAGGACACATGTGTAATGACACAGTATCCTCTTGCTGCCTTCAGCGACTGCCTGTTAATACTGTTCCATACAAAAATCCAAGAAATCAATGACCTTTCCTAGAATGTTCTATAGCACTCGAATAAAAATCTATAGATTTTTTTAGGTCTTAAAAAAATTGTCTAAAAATGTTGAAATGTAAATGGTTTAATTAGAAATGCAGCCTTTTAAGATGTTATTTTTTTCCACTTGGCAAAATGGATTTTGGTTTCTGGCTTGTCTTCCTATGTCTTGATAGTCATTTCTGTTATATGGATATACCATAACGGGAAAAATCTGTTCAAAGCTAGCAGTACATATAGATATAGGTGGTGTAGATATATAGGTAGCTATAAATCATATAGAGAGCATATGCTTTACTTGATTCCTAAATTTGAGGACACATTTGAAAAGGTGACTGCTCCATCTTGGGGTTAAGGGGAGGATTTTTATCGTAGATATGAAAAGGAGACCTGAATAGCCAGAGGCATCTGGAAAAGTCTAGAGAAAGAACAAATAGACTGAGCATGCCCAGGGCTATCTGTGCATGAGGGGAGAGGGCGGGGAGGGGGGAGAATAGAGAGAACATGTTGAGGGAAGCAGTGGTCAGGGGGGAGCAAAAATAGTAGTGTACAGAGAAACGAGGAGCCAGGAGGCTCATGAGCTGGAGGGAGTGGGGGTGGTTAGGTGTGAAGGGCTAGGATGGGTGACAGGTACAGAGACATTGAGGGAGCCTGGAGGCCAGCATGGGGTTTGACAGGCTCCCGGGCACCAAAGGTAGTCGGATGTCCCTTCTACCAGAGGTAAGGAAAATGGACCTTTTCCGTAGAGCGGAACAGGCTTCACAGGTTCCTGAGAAATTCTGGCTTTTTATCCTCCTACAGTGCGGGAGGGATGTGCTCATTTCTAGATATATGGAGCGCCCTTTGGAGTTTGGGGGAACTGAGGTGCCCTTTGGAACTGACAGTTGCTTAGTTTTAAAAGTTTGAATGAGGCTGACGAGTAGTAACATGTGCATTATAATTACTAGGAATAAAATACATAAATAATAAACTGGAAAAAACATCAAAGTTACTTTGGTCAAGAAGAATGTTAAATGAGGTTTATGGCTAATCTTATAGGTCCTACCATCCAATGTGTATGTCAAAGAGAAAGAGCCAAAACATAAATATATATACATATATATGCATATACATGCACACATATACATATGTGTATATATACATATATACACATATGCATATACATACATATATACATGCACATGTTTTTGTACATGTGAGTGAGTACATACATGCACAAATGCATATATGAGTGTATATGTATTATGTATGTATGTATGTTTGGGTGTTAGGGGGTTCCTAGTGAGAAAGAGCTTAATAATAAAATTCGCCAAAAATTGTGTGTCAAGATGAGTAAAATCATGTCACCTGTGCAGATGTTTAAAGATTCAATGGGGGGGGAATGCATCTAATATTATACCTGAAGATATCTTGAATAAGAAATTGGTCAGAAATCAGTTGTTAGTGAATGCTGTCCTACCCCATATCATGTTCTGCACACAGTTGGTCCTAGAGCAGCCCAGGTACAGAGTGTGGGTAGACATGAGAAATCTTTAGGGAAGAAAGAATTAATAAATACACTCAAGTCTTATATATTAAGGATGAGACCAAGATTTTAGGATGGCTCCAGTTCAGGTACACAAGGCAAGAAAGACCTCATGCTTCCATAGAGGGAAATAAAGCCCTGTAAGCTGCCCCAACACAAGAGTCCAAATGCATAAGTCACTGCACGTAGTAGGTGTTTAAAGAAAACCTGGAAACATCTTGTGCTGCATTTGCTTCACAGGTTGGTGTGACCTGAACAGGTCAGGCCATCACCTTCCCATGAGCTGAAGTCTCTAAGTGCACTGGCTGGTTTGTGTGTCAACTTGACACAGGCTGGGGTTATCACAGAGAAAGGAGTTTCAGGTGGGGAAGTGCCTCCATCAGATCCAGCTGTGGGGGCATTTTCTCAATTAGTGATCAAGGCCCCTTGTGAGTGGTGCCATCCCTGGGATGGTAGTCTTGGGTTCTATAGGAAAGCAGGCTGAGTAAGCCAGGGGAAGCAAGCCAGTAAGGAACATCCCTCCATGGCCTCTGCATCAGCTCCTGCTTCCTGACCTGCTTGAGTTCCAGTCCTGACTTCCTTTGGTAGTGAACAGCTGTGTGGAAGTGTAAGCTGAATAAACCCTTTCCTCCCCAACTTGCTTCTTGGTCGTGATGTTTGTGCAGGAATACAAACCCTCACTAAGACACACAGCCTGCACTCGGAGAGTGGGAGAAGCGTGTGGGAGAACTGTGAACACAAGTGCCAACACAAACTGCTAAGCGTCACAGACCCAGCAAGTGCCACATTGGCTTCCAACTTGACTCCAGTCCAGACTCCCATGACACTTAGAAACAGGGTGACCCCAGTGATGTTGGACACTTCTGTAAGTGATTCATTTTTAAAAAAATAAAGAAAGAGAAAAGAAATCTAAAAAAAAAAAAATATGGCGTCATGTAAGGAGACCCACATACTAACATGTAGAGTAGTGACTGATATTGGTGTGAGCAGTGACAGCATTTATTGTTATTACTTTCCAGTAAGTTATATGTGTTAGGTAAATAATTGAATATTACTTAAAAGGAATAACATCCTTTTAGAAGCCAAGCCCTGAGTCCAAGGAGATGGCCCAGTGGGTGAAAAATGGCATGCAAGCCTGATGACCTGGGCTTGCTCTCTCGAGTCCACAAGAAAAGCTACATGTGGTGGCATGCATGTCATCCATGCATTCCTGTGGGAACATCAGAGGCAGAGACGGGAGACTCTGACGGAAGCTCCCAGGCCAGTCAATGCACGACAGCAGCAAAATATGAGAGGCTGTCCCTCAGTGAGGTCAAAGACAAGAACATACTCTGAAAGTCTGTTCTCTGGACTCCTGTTTGTACCATGGCATGCTGGGGACTGTGTATGTGCATAGGTGTGGAGTGTGTGTGTGTGTGTGTGTGTGTATACATATGTTCATGTGTGAGTATATATATATATATTTGTGTGTCTATGTGTATATGTATGTGTATGTATGTGTGTATGTATGTGTGTGTCTGTGTGTATGTGTATTTATGTGTGTCTGTGTGTGTTTGAGTATGTATGTGAGTGTGTATGTAAGTGTGTGTGTGTATGAGTATGTATGTGTGTGTCAGTGTGTGTGTGTTGTGTGTGTGTGTGAGTGTGCAGATTTGTATGGAGTATGATTACATCTGTGTTACACTGAGAATATAGTTGTCTTTGCTACTGTTTAGTATGAATCCCTAATGCTAGAATGCTTGAAGGATGTGACACTGTAACTGTGTCACTGGGTTTTATATGTGCTGCTGGGTTTTCACTACTTGCTGTGGCTCTGGCCCCATTTTCTATCTGTTCTCCCTCCTGGAGAGGGAAGGTATTGCACCCCGTGGAAGGGAAGCCCCCAGACTAAGTGAGGGCTTGTCTATGCTGCCCCATATCCACTGCCGGGACCATTTTCCTTGCCTTACCAATTCGACTCCTGAAAGTGGGGCGGTTGCTAAGAAACACCCCCTCTCTATGAGACAGTGGCTCTTCTTATTCCCAGATATCTCAGTCCTGCAGAACAGGCCAGAGCCTGAGAATCCTGCTGAACATGCATTTCACCCCCTTACCCTAACCTTATCCAGAGTAAGGCAGGCTTTGTAATTTATCTTCCACTCATTTCCCCAGAACCCACAAGAACCTTTTGTTTCATTTGTATGGATTTATTTTATATGTTAGTATCCTTTTTTTCCATTTTTTGTGTATAGGTGTTTTGTCTGCTGCGTGTGTGTCTGTATACTGTATGCATGCAGGACCCAAAGGGACCAGAAGAGGCTCTCAGATCCCCTGGAACTGGAGTTGCAGATCACTGGGAGACATCAGGTGGATGCTGGGATTCGAGCCTCGGTCCTCTGGAAGAGCAGTCTCTCACCCCTCCGCGCCCCAGGGGAGCCTTTGAAAGGGGGTCATGCTTCCATTCTCTTCTTCCAAGATACTTAGGAGGAAAAAGTTAACTCTCCCTCTCTCCCTCTCCCCCTCCCCCTTCCCTCCCACTCCCCTTCCCCCTCCCCTTCCCCTACCCCTCTTTCCCTCTCTCCCTCTCCCCCTCCCCATCCCTCTCCCCCTCCCCCCTCCCCCTCTTCCCCTCCCCGTCCCTTTCCCCCTCCCCCTTCCCCTCCCCTCCCCCTCCCCCCACACCTCCCCCCTTAATAAACACATACAAAGAAAGAGGAGAAAAAGAGTACTGGAAATAAAGCCATCACAGCCTCTTGTTCCACCCAAGGTAGATCAATACTACTGGCTTTGTCTGTTCACAATAAAAAGCCATAAAACCAGAAAACCATCTGTGAGGCAACTGTTTTAAGTGTTGACTAACAATGCAGAGTCGTAATCCTCAAAAGGCAACTCCGTCAGCTGAAGCCACTTCAGAGGGCTGCATTGTCCCTGGGACTGGGATTGGTGTTTGAGGCTGGTGAGTCTATGCTAGACCGTAGACCATGTCCTCCAGCAGCCAAGTGCATGGAGGCCTGTGGAAGAGAAGGGTAGAGGGCAGGAAAGGAGCTACAAACCCCAAGGAGGGCCTCCTACCCTCCAGTGAAGAGCCGACTTTTGCTTGCAGCTGCCTGCCAGGCAACCTTATTAGTAAGTACTAGATTTCCTGTTCTCAAAAAAAAACAAAAACAAAAAAACAAAAAAACACTGGTTTTCCAGTCTTGGATTTCCAGCCAGTGGAAAAATAAACATTCTCTGAGTGTTGACTGAGATATGTCCAGGGCAGGCTTTCCTGATGACAGTTATGTCTTACCTTCTGCGCTGTTGTTACGGAAAGGGGTGGAAAGCTTGCACTGGTCTCCAGCACAGTGTACTCCTGAGACAGCTAAGGCCCCTCCCCTGTTCTGAGTCTCTGTGATCCTAACAGCATCTGCCAATTCTCTTGGGCCTCAGGGACTTCACCCCTGCTGGTAACCCTGAGATGCCTATTTTATCCCATCTAGTTAGGACGGGTAAAAAACAAGCCGCCATGCATGGTTGTTCAAAGAGCTACAGTTGCAATGTAAAGGTAAAAGAGACTGAAAGCAAAACATGAGGGTGAGGCTATTTCACACAAAGGCTAATGACTAAAAAGCTGGAGTGACTCTGCTCTGTTCCAAGAAGGCTTCCAAGGAACGGTATTTTTAGGATTCTGTCTAAGCTCCACCCCACAGTTACCTGGCAACAGCCAGGTAGGCCCCGCCCCACAGTTACCTGGCAACAGCCAGGTAGGCCTGGCCCGCTATAAAAGGGCATGCTCGGGCCCCTCCTCTCTCTCTTGCATCTCTTATTCTCTCACTCTCAGCCTCTCTCTTGCCCTCTTAGGCTCTCCTCCCCTTCCCCCTCTCTCCATGTGGTCATGGCCAGCCTCTACTTCTCTACTCTCTCCCTCTCTCTGCCTTTCTCTCCCTCTACTACCCCCTTAACTCCCCTCCCCCTGCCCTGAATAAACTCCATTCTATACTATACCGTTGTGTTGTGTGTGTGGTCCCTCAGGGGGGAGGGAAGCCTTGGCATGGTACCCCCTTCCCCACACCTCACCACACCTCCATAAAACATATCCCCCCCTTTATCTTTTTATAAACACATCAGGCTATATCTCATCAAACACAAGCTAAAGTGAATCCCTGAAGTTGCCTTTGTGAGACATTTCTCACAGAGACGATACAAGTAGCCAATGGAGTACTTCCATTTTAAATTTACATTGGAATATATTAACCATACAAGATATCAGCCTTATTGTTTTCATACATGTACATTATATGCTTTGATCATATTCAATCCCTCTTTCTCCCCCACTCTCTGTTCCTATCCCCAATAATCTTTCATCCTAAGTCTCCCCTCTATTTTTATGTGTTTCTTAAAAAACAAAACAAAACTATATTTCACATCTGAAAGGTAATGTGAGATATTTGTCTTTCCGAGTCTTTGATTTCGCTTATTGAGATGAGCACAAACTTTATCCATTTTCCTTCAAACGATGTAATTTTGTTATTTTTATGGC
This sequence comes from Apodemus agrarius, assembly GCA_964023405.1. Lineage (NCBI taxonomy): Eukaryota > Metazoa > Chordata > Mammalia > Rodentia > Muridae > Apodemus > Apodemus agrarius. Next base: position 14,303,813 of record OZ030027.1, read on the forward strand.
TGAATCATCTCCCATTGTAGGTTCGTTACATTTATTTATACAGTCATCTGTGAGTGGACATCTAGGCTGATTGTTTATGTTGGTCATTCTGAATAGTACAGCCATATTCAGGGGAATCTGTTGTGTGTTGGCTTAAGTTCCTTCCAGTATTTCCCCAGGAGGGGTATATCCAAATCTTACAGTAGTTCTATTCTGAGTGTTTTGTGGAAGGTCATATACTAATTGCTGTATTCTAATGTCATCTTCAACTTCCTTCATGTAGTATTAAATTATTAAAATCCCAGCTCATGGCTTTGATCATGGAAGCCTTTCATCTCTATTGCAGAATTCTTGCTGGGTGTCTTATTTTTTCCAGACTTCTGTAGATTGACATTTGTTTTTTCCAGTTTTCATTCACAGAATGATCATTATTGATGTATTGAACAGCTGCTGATTTGCATATGCCCATTTGATACCTTGCTACCTTACTGAAGGTATTGATCAGATTTAAGAGTTTTCTACTGGAATCTATAGTATATTCAGAATACACAGCTATTCTTATGCAAAAAGGGACAATTTCACTTCCTTTCCTCTTTGTATCTTTATTTCTTTCCTTTTTTAAAAATTAAGTTAAGAATTCAAGTACAGTATTGATTTCTAAGTGAGAAACCCTTGCCTTGTTCCTGATTTTAATACAGATACTTTCAGGTTATCCCCATCTAGTGGATGTTGGCTTTGGGATTGTTGGGTAAAACTTTTATTATGTTGATATGAATTCCTTCTATTCCTGGTTTCTTCTGTAATGATTTATTTATTTTATGTGCATTAGTGTTTGGGCTGCAAGTATGTTGAAGGAACAGGGAGATGCAGATGCCACCCCCTGGAACCAGAGTTAGAGACTCTGTAAGACTCAGTAAGCTGTCATGTGGGTGCTAGGAATCGACCCAAGTCCTCTGTAAGAGGAGTCAGTGCTCTTAACCACTGAGCCATCTCTCCCATCCCCGTTCCTTCTTTCTTTAGGGCCTTCATCACGATAGAATTGAGCTTCGTAAAAAGCTTTGTCTGCCTCCATGGGGATTTCTCTCCCAGGTCTATTTTTGTGCTGGGATTCCTTGATTGATGTGCAACTTCAAGCACACTTACATCCCTGGAAATAAAGCCAGCTCGGTATATAACTTTTTCAAAGTATTGTCGAAATTGTTTTGCTAGTGATTTGTAAAGAATTTCTGAATCTGTGTTTGTGAGCAAAGGTATCCATAGGTTTTTTTTTTTCTCCTGTATTCTCAGGTTTTGAGATCAGGATCATCACTGAAAGTCTCATCAAAAGAGTTTAGTAATGTAGTTTCACTTTCTAGTTTATGCAATGCTCTGAAGAACTCTGATGTCATTTCTTTTTCAATGGTCTTATAGAATTCAGCAGTAATTGTGTCTAGTCCTGGGTTTTTGGTGGTTGAAGACTCTAATCCTGCTCAAGACTTGAACATTGGGGTCACACTTGATTTTGTGGCTGTGTTCATTTGTTTGCTTGTTTACTGTTGTCTGAATGTAGTATTTCTTCAGCCTTGTTCTTTGTCACAGACATGGTTTTGCCTACTTGGTACAGTCTGCTTGGTATAGTCTACTCGTGACGCTTCCTACTGTTTCTCATTTGATTTTTTTAGTGTTTTATTTCCAACATTTCCATTTGTCCCCCTTTCCCCCCTAATATTTCCATTTCTTTCTGAATACCTTATCCATCTTGATGACTTTTTCATTAGAATTTCTGTTTTCCTCCTCCCCACGGTTGGCTCTCTTCTTCAGGTTCTGAATTAGTTTCTATACACTCATCGGTTTGTTTGTGAACTCTGAAGTCACTGGATATCTCCACAAGTAAAGAATTTTAATTCTTTGTTTGGCATTTTGCTTATTTCAGTGTCTTAAATTTTATGCATTATGATGTATTGGGGAATCCAAGTTGTAGTGCTTTGTCATGTTTTTTTTTTTTTCTGATCTTGTGTCTTGTGTTGTAATTTGCAAGACTGTTTAGATGCCTTTTCAGTTTTACCAGAATCTTATTGATTAGCATACTCTAGAGAGACCATCAGTACTTCTCAGAGGGAAAACAAATTGCTTTAACAGCAACACTAGCAAAATTAACAACAAATAGAAATACACTTCAAACTGTCTTTGAAAATGCCCACAGCTATGACACCAATGGTTACGCACACAGGACTGATAACTGCAAGAACAATGTAGACTTGTTATGAAGTTAAAAACTATTTTTGGCTAAGTGTAGAAATAAGTGAATGAAACATACAAAAGATGAAAGGAGAAAAATTTTAAATTAAAAGAGGAAACACACACACACAGCCTTTATATTTTAATATGCCTTTAGCAGTTCAATGGCTGGGCCACTTCGAAACCTCCACACGGCTAACACACTCCACTCTGAGATTCCTGCGTTATTACTTATTAATTCCATGTTTGTTGCCCTAGACCCAGTCCCAGGGTAGAAAGGGGGCTTCTCTTCCCTGGCTCTTACATGTCGGCTGTCTCTCTCCTGCACCTCAGGCATGATGTCTCCTCTCCTTCCCCAGCATGGAGGAGATCTCTCTTCCTGCTCCTTCCTCAGTCCCTTGCCCCAGAATCCTGAAGTCGTCCCCCTCTGTCTCCCTGCCCAACCATTGGCTGCTGGCATCTTTATTAACCAATCAGAACCAACTGGGGGCAGGGTTCCTCAGTGTCTTATGTTCAGATATGCAGATTCTCATGCAATTTGGGGAAACAAATTAACATAATACAAGCAGCATTAGACCAACTCTACAACAGTTGGCTCCAGGGGTTTATCTGACCCCTGACCTTAGAATCTAGGCTAGCCACCTCCAAAGCTATTGAGATATCACCATTAGTTCCACTGTGTATTGGACTAGGCCCTCTGAATGCTTCTTAGGGTGGGCAAGAATTCTACTACCCACACTCTGGGGCTGGTACGTCAGCAACAGGCATTCTCAGTTTCTCCACTTCCATCTAGAGGTTTCTGTCCCTTGAGGCAGTGTCAGATTGACTAAGTGTTCCTTGTTCCACCTTGCCCCTTCTATCTTAGGCTTCTCTTAAAATACTTTTTAATGGTTTTAAACAGTTCCATCCTCTAAGATAAAACCTGGCCACAGCCCTCTAAGCCACAGGTAGTGAAAAAATGGAGCAACTCAGCCGACTTGTCCTGACAAAGGAGTCATTGTCTTACCAAACTCACAACTGGGTTAGAGAATTGTTAGCTGTGTGCTAGTCCTGTGTCCATAACCAGCTCTCGTTAACAGGCAGGCCTGGCTTACTTTCTCTCCCAGTGCTAGAAAGATTGGCTGGAGCTGTGTTTGGTTTCTTCTTTTCATTGTTAGGTTCTGTTTCTGCACATCTTCAGCTATCCTACCCCCTGTTTGTGAGTTTCAGAGGCTTTCCCCCTTTTTCTGTCTCTGCGGAGTCTGTTCTGTGTCACCCGAACTCCTCCTCTTTAATTCGTCACACGGAGACAGTGTCTAACCCACCATCTCACACAAGAAAACGGGAGGTGGTTTTTATTGTTTCAAAGTAGATATGAGACTATTAGTTAAACAGTGGTTTATTGTGAAACTAAGTAGTGCAGTAAAAGTAAATCAGCCAAGTCAGAGAGGTTGTTCTGTGTTGGGTTTTTTTGTTTGTTTGTTTGTTTGTTTGTTTTTGCTTTTTGCATTTTTGAAAAAATCTGAATGAAACCTACAATATGGTGATATTTAGGAGTGGGCCTGAGTCCCTTGTAAAATGCATGCTTTCCCAACTTCTACTTCCGGGAAGATAAGAACTTAGCTGCAAATTAGTTTCAGCTGGGACATGCCATGCACAGAAAAGCACAGGTGGAGTCTCTAGGCTATGTCCCTGGATAAAGACAATTATTGATCATTTTAGCCTATTTGTACCATAATGTGAACACACAGTTTTATTAGTACAAAACCTCTGCCTACACTAAAACTATACAATGCATTTTGGGGGCTGTTGTTGTGACACACCATAAAAGAAGAACTAATTGTAAAAGTATGTTATTTGACAATTTTGTACAAATTTTAACCAAATATTATAAAGTTACATTATATTTACTAGTTAGAAAGAAAAATCTGGTGTTTAAATATTCCTTTTAAAATTGATATAAGCTTTCTAGACAATTAGCTGCATAACAATTGTTTCCACAAATACACTAGCAGGTGATTTGGTATCATATAAGTCAGTGCAGGAAGTAATAGTTCTGTGGTATTAAGGCATTAGCAAATGCTTCCAATGATTTGTTATACCCAAGGGGCAACAAGAATGCTGAGAGCACTTAAATTAGGGGAAAATCGGCATCATTTTAAAAGTTCAAAGCTCTGATCAGTCCTGAAAGCATGGACAAGAACTGATTAAGAGACTAGGACAGAAAAAAGATGTCTGAAATGACTATGTCTTCAGTTAACTTCGGAGATGATTTGTCTCCTTAACTTTGGTCCTGTGTGCCATTTAGCAAGTGTTTGCTGTTTTAACCAGTGACCAGTCCTTCAGTTAGAGGAGTAAATACATTTTTCCATAGACGGTTTTGGGGTGTTACATGTTTGCATAACACGGAACAGATAGGATTCTGTTAATACACTGAATTCTGATCAGTGGTCAAATGATTTGGAGTCCTTTTTATTTTTGGACTGTACACTTTAAGCGATAACTCCTCTCTCCATTTTTTAATAATAGCCTTACTGTCCTTTCAAATAAAAAAATGAGACCTAGAGGAACTGATTCCAAGACCTTTGTGTCTTTCTGTAGACACACACTCATGAGTAGGAGACCCAAGTGTCTTTGCAACCCCATTCAAATTCACCTTCCAAGTTAGGTCCTTGGGAAAACTACATGACTTGACCAAAAGTCGTTTGTCTGGACTCTAGATTAGTGGTGACTTCCAGTCAGGAGTAAAGGAGATACTGCAGTCTCTACAGAATGACCTCAAGGTACCAAGAAAGAGACATTGAGGGAGGCCTCACTGCCACTGTGACTAAATCATCTTTTCACAAACACCCGTATGACAGTTTGTTACTGTGGGCATTTGAGGAATGCTCTCTGGTCCTACCAGAAACCTCCTGTTCCCTGACCTCACAGTCTCTCCCCCTCAACTTCGCTTTCTTTTATCTCTATATTTTACATGTATCCAGATTCGACAATGATTGGATACCTGTGTTGAGTATAATGGTACTTATTGTCTTACTAACTAAATTACATTTAATATGCTTACATTGTTTCAATAAAAGTAATGTTGAAAAGTATCATTGTAATAACCTCTGTACTTCTTTCACTCTACATAAACATTAAAACTAATATTTTCAAAAATTTCAGATAGCACATCACAAAGTTCATTGTCAAGTATAAATGAAGTTCGATGAAAGGCTTGCCTGTATAACTAATGATAATGTGATGTGTTTGTGTTTTACAGGATAGATTTTACATCGATACAACAGATATGTTTTGTAGAAATACGTGTGTGTGTGTGTGTGTGTGTGTGTGTGTGTGTAGAGAAAGAAAATACATCATAGGGATCTTAAAGTACAAAGTTATAAATGCTTTTTCTCTTCATTGGTTTTTATAAATGAACTTGTATTTTATGCAAAAGAAATATAAGTTATTTAAAAACTTCATTTCCTATATCAGTATGTGTGCTAACAAATCATTGTACCAAATATGCAGCACAAATGGAGAATCAAAATGCAACCTTGGCTTACGTCAGTAACTGTCAAGAGATGGCTCATGGGTCAAAGTGATCTGAAAAGCGCAGGGGCAGTGGAAGCCCCTGTCAGTCCTGTGTTTCTATATTAAATTGGGTGTTCATTCAAGCAAAACTAATCAAGACATTGATGAGCTACATTTACCTATAGCTTTAGTAGGCAGAAAGTTCCTTGCTTTTAGTTTGAAACGTGTGTGTGTGTGTGTGTGTGTGTGTGTGTGTGTGTGTGTGTATATATACGTACATGCACTTAGGTGAATGTGTGAAGGTCAGAGGATAATTCTCAGGATTGGCTCTCTCTCCTCCCACCACATGGGTTTCAGGGATGGGAGTCAGGTTGTCAGACTTGGCAGGCTTAGTAGGGTCAAGTACCTGATGAGCCATCATCTCTCAGGACCTGCATCTTTGCCTTGAAATCTGTCTAACTGAATGCTCATGAGAACCTGTGACTGTGTGGTGTGTGTCCGCCCTTTACAAATGAATGCACTCCTGCCTGGTGCCCCTTAATGCCCGGTATGCTCAACATAGCTCCAAGATTTGCATGGACTTCATGGAAATCTAACAAAAGTAAATTATCTTTAGGCATTGTCCATAATGGTCCATAATAAGGATTTTCTAAGTTCAAAGAACATTGATCACTCGCTCATTTTGAGATGTGAGAGGGATGTCCAAAGAACTGTTATCTGAGACGTATTCAGACTTTCTATCGGGAAGAGGTCCAAAATCCTCCTGCAGTGAGCTATCCAGGTCTAATGCAGTTTTCACAATAAGAATAGCATTATCAGTGCTAGGAAGCAGTATATGATTGAAAATACAAGTAAAAGCAAGAAAACAGAAAGAAAGCCGAGACCTGAGAATCTCACGGATTCCTGTGCCTTCAGTTCCTCGGTGTGCTGGAGTCTTCGTTTCAAAGTTTACACCCTTTAGTGGAAAAAATTAATTTCCCTTTCACAAGTTCCACTCACATTTTGTTGCTAATAAAACCGGAGGATGTAAATACTATTAAGTACAGAACAGCCTGCTGCGTAATTGTTTCGAAGCAATTACAGATAATGTGGAGCCATTCGACGAGCTCAAACAGTTTCTTCCAAGACACCAGTTCCCTGTACCTTGAAATTTTATTAGCCTAAGACTTTCATACACCATATGTTGGAATATGAGACTAGCTGCAATTGAACAAACAACTTTCTGATATATAAGTGAATGATAACCTGATTTTTAAATGTGTTTATCTAATGAGATAGTAACTGTAATTTACAGCACATATAAAAACCCCCACTGTTACTCCTGGTGCACCTTTTGCCTAAAAAGGGTGAGGCGGGGAGATATGCTAATGATGATCGTCTTGGATTTTACCAAGTCAGTAATAAAATTTGCATTTGATATTGTGCACAGTAAACTGGGTTATTAGCCTTGAAAATGAGCCTCATAAAATTTAAATATAGGCTTAAATCATATTAACTGTCGTGTAGGTTTTCTGAGAGCCTTTCGAGCATTGTGCTGCTTCTGTAGTATAAGGAATGCAGATGTTTGTGTGGCTTCGAGGAGGCCCCCAAAAGGATAGAAACGAGCGCTTGAAAGATGCTTTAGGAAAGCGTCCTCGACTGTGTTCCCGGCTTGAAGAACCAGGCCTTTGGTCCCTGTAGATTAGGGAGGCTGGAGGTGGGTGGTTCCAAAGAAGTGATTAAAAGATTACCTGGCTGAAGATCTTTCCATCAATTCCTGAACAAAGGCAGCTTGGATCATCAGTAACAGGACTTGAAACTTCTTCTGGTCCTTTTGAAGACTGAGACCTAGTGGTCCCGGTCCCTCTTGTAACTTTGTGTTGCAGGGTCTTTTTCCCTCAGTTGCTATAAATCCATAAACACTTCCCTAATCAGAAAGACATATCAACTCAGGGGTGCAGACACTACTTTGCTGACTCTGTGACTGCTGTTGTCCTGCCCTGATACCTTTATATTAGATCTCCTAACCCTCCAGTTGTTCAGTCTTGGGCTCTTTGGGGATTCCTTTCTCTGCCCCTCAGGATAGAGTCCCCTGTAATGTTTGCCTTTCCTGGGTCTCTGATGCTCCTTGGATGTTCTTATTAACTCTTCTCAGTCAATGCTAAGTCTGTGTGTGACTAACTCAAAGTAGCATCGCCCTGTGCATTAATCATGCACACGATTCTCCAATCAAACTTCTCTGGTCCCCAGACGTTTTGAAGAATCACAGAGATCTGTCTGCCCTTGCTTCCCAAGTGCCGGGATGAAGGCCACCCCACCACTGCTGCCCAGACCCTTTAAGAGTCCTACTTTGTGCTTAGGATAAGCAAACTATTGTCTGTGGCCAAATCTAGCCACTGGCTACTTTGGTAGAGTTTGCGAACTAGGAAATATTTTCACCTTTTTAAATGTGAAATATTTCAGGGCTGCAGAGATGTTTCAGCAGTTAAGAACACTTGGTGATCCTGCAGAGGCCCCGGATTCTGCTCCCAGCATACCCACATGGAAGCTCCCCCTCCTGCCAGAGGATGTGGTGCCCTCTTCTGGCCTCTGCGGGCACCAGGCATGCATGTAGTGTCCACATATACATGCAAACAAACAAACAAACAAACATAACCAAAAAAAAAAAAAAAACCAAACCCTCATACACACAAAATAAAAATGAGCAAATGTTTAAATATGAACTATAAAAACAAATAAATCTAAAAGAAAGACAAACCTTTCATAGAAAACAACTACTTAAAACGTTTGGAAAGAAGGCTCTTAAACAGTAACACAAAATATTTGCCTTCTGGTCATTAACAGCACAAGGTTTTCAACTCAGGCTTTGTATCCATTTGTCAGAGTCTCAACCTCCCTATCACCTACACTTGAGCATCTTAACAATTTTTTGTTTGCACAATATGTTGGTACTCTGTTCAAGCTCCACCCCACAGTTACCTGGCAATAGCCAGGTGTGCCCCGCCCCACATGCCTGGTCCACTATAAGAGGGGCTGCCTGCCCCTCCTCTCTCTCTTTCCCCGCTCCTTCCCCTCTCTCTTCTTATCCTCTCACCTCTCTGCCCCTCTTGGGCTCCCCTCCCCCCTCTCTCCACGTGGTCATGGCCGGCCTCCTCTCTCTCTCTCTCTCTCTCTCTCTCTCTCTCTCTCTCTCTCTCTTTCTCTTTCTCTTTCTCTCTCTCTCCTATACCATTGACTCTCATCCTATCCTCTAAATAAACTCTATTCTATACCATGTTGGTGTGTATGTGTGGTCCTTCAGGGGGAGGCGATGCCTAGGCATGGGCCCGCTTAGGCACCCCCTTCCCCCACATCACCATGCCATACTCACTAACACCCTTTCTCTCTTTTAAATCCCATCATAATAGGTATGGGCTTTCCCCTTGCCAGTCAGAACTGCTTCTGTAATATCTGATTAAAAGTCTAGTGTGGCTGTTCCCAACAGAGTGACTACTTTCTTGTCCAGCATTTCCACACATGAAGGGATGCTATTCAGTCTTCAGTCCCCGCAGGCATTCAGCAAGCATTTGTTCCCTGAATTAACTTGAAAGGTAAATTCATGCATCTATCTTCAAGGATTACATGCTGTTCTATTACACACAGCTTTCTGAATGTGAGTTCCTTGACTGTATGCTTAATTTCTCTGTCCCTACCATCTAACACAGTACGGCACATACTAAATTGTAAATCATTGACAACTAGTTGCATGTTTTCAGTAACAATAAACTCACTGATCAGTTAATCTTATATACTCTGGGTGCTCAAAAGATGAGACTGGTTCACTGTAACTGGTTAAAAATAACTTAGAATGAATGATCTGTAATAAGTGGAGTTTAGTATCTTAGTCATTCTTCCTGCAATTCCAGACAGTACCAGCAGGGGTCAGTCGGAGATTCTTTAGAACATCTGTAGGTTTGGGTATGAATAACTGAACAGAAAGACTTAGAATGTACAGAAATTTTTTGAAGAAAATATGGTTCATAAAACACTATAAATATTTTCTAAGTATTAAACAACTCTACATGTTATCTGTACTTAAAACATATTATCAGAATAATAGGAGGAAAAAGGAACAGTTATGCAATATTAAAGCCCTATAATCAGAGTGTGATTCTTTCAACACAACCCTTTAAACAAGTTTAGTAAACAAATGCTAGCGAAATGCCTATCCATGCCTTATACTTCTTTAGGAACTACAGAGCAAAGAGTCCATTCAGGGATGTCATTAAATTCTTCCTTTAGTTCTAGTCATCCCTTCGACTAGAGGAGACTTTAAGAAGCTATAGTCCTAACTGGTTTCTGAGTTCCCATGTCCCTACCACCAGGAAGCCCTTAGGTCTTTCCTTCTAAATATTAGGACAGAGACGGATTCTTTAAAAATCTCCACATTTCCCCCCTTTCTCTGTAATCTTGTGCAAATCTTGAAATAGAAAAGATTCACAGAGAAAGGGAAATAGATCAGAAAAGTTCTGAGGAGGGTAGCAAGAGCGGTTTTGGGGGCTCCCCAGAACAATAGGTTGTGCATAGGATGCCCTTTAGCAGATCCCCTAAATCTGCACCGTGTATTCTCTCTCCAGAGCCACACTCTGAGACGTGCTTCTCTCTGTCTTCAAAACACATCCCCAGTATTTTTTCTTTTAGAAAATAGCACTTTTTTTTTTTTTTTTGCACAAACTCTAACTTTACTAGGGGCCAGGATAAAAGCTTTCCTACTTTGGGGAATCGCTTGTGGTTGACCCAAAGGACCAACCTCAATTCTTTCTAAGCCTTTATACCTTTATTTTAACCCAAAGAGGTTCTAACACTGTCTGTTTATCAACAGTCTGAGTCCATTTGCACAGTGGAAATGTGGTAACTAACCATTTAATGCCAAATGAGGCTGTGGTTGGTATTCTATCATTTTTCCTGTAGAATGGTGCAAATTTGAATATTTTTGAGCGAAGTGGATGAGTGATTTTTCTGTATTTTACTTACATCTTTCCTTATTGTTCTGCCTTTTATTTGCAAACAGTGATTGTTTTCAGCCATTTGCTTAATGAGTTTGACGTCATCCCGCTGGGCATCAGATTGGAGTCGTAAAAGGAACAGAAAGTCACATTGCCCCATTTCTGGTGCTATAAACAAAATTGCACGAAAAGGAAGGCCAAAAAAATAAGTATTTGAAAATGCAAATGCTTTTCAGAATGAAAACCAAATTCCAGAGACGCTGCTCTGTTCTTTCCAATTTGGGTCATTAAATTTTGATTCCATAGGAAAAGAGTAGCCTGAAGTAGACAACAACAGACAACTGCTTTATAGCCCGTTAGTGTCAGCGTTCCCGTTCCTGCATGCACGTCCCCCCAAATATGGGAATTAATTATCACAGACTGTGGGGCAAGCAGATGGACAACTCTGATAAAGGAATAAAACTTCGGGGTGATGAGACAAACCACTTACTGTAAGACATTCTCTGCAAATAACGCCGTTCACTGGATTCCTCATAGGATGGTTCTGCCGGCTGTTTGATGAGTAAACAGATCCTGAACCATCCCCATATTCAAGGCTCTGGCACATCACGCCACAGCGATGAGCCTGTTGTCATGTCCCAATTCTTCTCCACCCTAAACTTCTAGCATTACAGCTGGCCTCTTAGGTCTGTGGTTCCCACCACTCTGAATTCCGCATCTGTGGATTCAATCAACTGCTAACGAGAAATGTTGGGGAGGGGAAAAAAATCTATCTATGCTGAAAATGTGCATTGTTCCTGTTATTGTCGCATGTATATTACTTCCTTGGCATTTATTATGGATTGTCAGTAATCTAGAGATGATTGAAAGTATTCGAGGGAATGTACATAAATTCTACGCAAGTACAACATCATTTTATGCAAGGAACTTGGCTATCACAGGTTTTGGTGCCCTGGAGTAGCCCGAAAGCCAATCCTCCACCCAGAGGGATGACTCTAATTAAGAGAATGAACAGAGCATAAATTGCTGTTCCTTTTGTATGTGCAACAACCCATATAAAACAGCAACAACTTATAGAAAATCTAATGTTAGACTCCAAGAATCACCTAGTTGCCTGTGTGAGGAGGAAACAGGAAGCTGCTTCTTTGACCAAGTTGTCTGCAGGTGGACTCGGGCTTCTGGTCTATTGCCTGAGTGTAAAACCGTTGCTTCCTGAGTTGGTGTGTGGCCTCGGCCTTCTCCTGCCCCTGGATTTCTGGGTGGGTTGACCAAGGGACAATACTGCCGAATCCAGAGAATAAGAAAGGAATACAGTTGAGGCCTTCATTACAATGCTTGGTTTTCCCCTGAGGGCATTCCGAGGGCATCCATTCTGTTAGGTATCTGTCTCCCCTACCCTCAACCTCTGGTAACCTTTCCTTTCCCTCCTCTTGAAAGAAGTAACCATAAAACAAGGGCCCAGATGTCCCTTCTTCTCCCTGGGCATGGCAGTACCCATTGTTTTCTTGAGCTTTACCCATACTTCTGCTAATTGCCCCTTTTAAAACTCTCTTCACATTTGCCTATTGGCCTTTCCTAATGGACCCTGCCTATTGCCTATTGGTCTTTCCTAATGGACCCTGTTGATAGTCTATGGGAGACATTTTCATGCAGTGGTCCCTAGCGATGTGAAGACTCCTTGAAACTACAATCTCACAGATCAAAATCAGACAGGATTAATATCAGAAAATACTTTTTTGATATCCCCAGCTTACGAGCTGTTATCCCTCTTCCCTCCACCCTTTTGCCTCTCATCAGGACCAGATGGTGAAAGGCTGGGTGCCCCCTTCCTTGTTTCAAATCACACAAATCCTGGCTGCTGAACCTTCCACCAACTCCACCCTAAGCCATCACAAAGCCGCAAAGCTGAACCAGTATCCCTTCTCTATTCTAACGCTGCCTTAGGACCGGCTGGGAACCTGTGCACTCCCACCAGAAAACGTCATTATGAGACTCATAAGCTCCAATAGTCCCTTCCGTGCACATGTGGCCTCACAAGTCTTTCTACCAGAAGAAAATTTAGAAGGACCAAATGCTTCGCGTCTCCATGGTGTGACTAGAGCTCATCAATTCACTGCGCGTGAAGTCTCAGGGAATTCGCACATGTGCAATGCACAGACAGCACGCAGAAGAGGCATAAGTGAGAGCTGCCAGTGCCCAGCCACTCCAGACAGGCTGTGCGTGGCCTACTGACCTCCTCCTGATACCTCTCAGAGTAAGATATGGGGGAACCTAAGAGATGAATGGAGGAAACAGCGATCACAGGAGAATACTCTCACGGTTGACTCTGTGTTTGAGACCATCTCTTAAAGATTAAAACCACCACATTGACAGTTGCTGTTTGTTTACCTTGCTTGTTTACACTTAAATGTATGTAAGCTAACTTAAGTAAAAGAGCGGGGAGAAGGGGCTGCTGGGATTAAAACTGTGCTCAGGCCTCACTAGGGACCCTGCCATCTCCCTTCTTATAAATTCTTCATCTATGCAGTAGACTAGAAAATCACCAAACTGCTTCCTTCTTGAAGGGTGATTCCTTTGACTGAAGCACCTACTCAGGCTGTTGTTGTCAAGGTTCCTACTAGCGTTTCCTAGGGAGTTTTACATACAACTTCTACCAGAAGACCTGGCTGCACTTATACATACCTCTTAACCACACTGTGCTATAATGGCTCAAGAGACTCTGAGACTCGTGGTTATATCCTTTAGTTTTACACACACAGACAGACACACAGGCACACACACACACACACACACACACACACACACACAGAGAGAGAGAGAGAGAGAGAGAGAGAGAGAGAGAGAGAGATTCCCATCCCCAATAAGCCAGTATAAAAACACACAATCCATTTATTATATTTATAAACTATGAGATTGGGCAGATCTAGCACTACACTAACTTATTCCCTAGCTATGAGACCCTTTGCTACTTGTGTTTTCTCCAGGTCACATGGTTCTGCTCCATCTTGGCTTCCTCCTCCTCTTCTCCCGTCCTCTCTCCTCTTCTGTCTTCCTGTTCTTCTCTCTCTACCTCTCTATATTCTTTTGATTTAGGATGAAATGTTCTGTAGATATTTGTTAAATTCATTTGGTTTATAACTTCTGTCATAAATGTATCTCTCTTTAATTTCTGTTTCCGTCGTCTGTCCATTGATGAGAGTGGACTGTTGAAGTCTCCCATTATTATTGTGTGAGGTGCAATGTGAGCTTTGAGCTGTAGTAAAGTTTCTTTTATGAATGTGGGTGCCCTTGCATTCTGAGCATTGATGTTCCGAATTGAGAGTTCTGCTTGGTAGATTTTTTCCTTTGATGAGTATGAAGTATCCTTTGTTAACTTTATATATATATATATATATATATATATATATATATATATATATATATAATTTTGGTTGAAAGTCAATTGTATTCAATATTAGAATGGCCACTCCAGCTTGTTTCTTGAGACCATTTGCTTGGAAATTTGTTTTCCAGCCTTTTACTCTGTGGTAGTGTCTGCTGTTTGACACTGAGGTCCATTTCCTGTATGCAGCAAAATGCTAGGCCCTGTTTACATATCCAGTCTGTTAATCTATGTCTTTTTATTGAGGAATTGAGTCCACTGATGGTAAGAGATATTAAGGAATAGTGATTGTTGCTTCCTCTTATTTTTGTTGTTAGAGGTGGAATTATATTTGTGTGGCTATCTTCTTTTGGATTTGTTGAAAGATTATTTTCTTGCTTTTGCTAGGTATAGTTTCCCTCCTTGTGCTGGCATTTTCCCTCTAATATCCTTGTAGGGCTGGATTTGTTGAAAGATATTGTGTAAATTTGGTTTTGTCATGGAATATCTTGGTTTCTCCATTTATGGCAATTGAGAGTTTTGCTGGGCATAGTAGCCTGGGCTGGCATTTGTGTTCTCTTAGGGTCTGTATAACATTTGCACAGGATCTTCTAACTTTCATAATCTCTGGTGAGAAGTCTGGTGTAATTCTGATAGGCCTGCCTTTATATGTTACTTGACTTTTTTCCCTTACTGCTTTTAAAATTCTTTATTTCTTTTGTGAATTTGGTGTTTTGATTATTATGTGACAGGATTCCTCCTTCTTTTCTGGTCCAATCTACTTGGAGTTCTGTAGGCTTCTTGTATGTTCATGGGCATCTCTTTCTTTAGGTTAGGGAAGTTTTGTTCTATAATTTTGTTGAAGATATTTACTGGCCCTTTAACCTGGGAATCTTTGCTCTCTTCTATACATATTATCCTTAGGTTTGGTCTTCTCATTGTGTCCTAGATTTCCTGGATGTTTTTGGTTAGAAGCTTTTTGCATTTTGCATTTCCTTTGACTGTTGTGTCAATGTTTTCTATGGTATTTTCTACACCTGAGATTCTATCACTTGTATTCTGTTGGTGATGCTTACATCTATGACTCCTGGTCTCTTTCCTAGGTTCCTATCTCCAGGGTTGTCTCCCTTTGTGATTTCTTTATTGTTTCTATTTCCATTTTTACATCCTGGATGGTTTTGTTCAATTCCTTCACCTGTTTGGTTGTGTCTTCCTATAATTCTTTAAGGGCTTTTTGTGTTTCCTCTTTAAGGGCTTCTACTTGTGTACCTGTGTTCTGTATTTCTTTAAGGGAGTTATTTATGTCCTTCTTAAAGTCCTCTATCAGCATCATTAGATGTGATTTTAAATCAAAATCTTGCTTTTCTGGTGTGTTGGGGTATCCAGAGCTCATTGTGGTGGGAGAACTGGGTTCTGATGATGCCATGTAGCCTTGGTTTCTGTTGCTTATGTTCTTGCCTTTGCCTCTTGCAATCTGGTTATCTCTGGTGTTAGCTGCCCTTGCTATCTCTGACTGTGGCTTGTCCTTCCTGTAAGCCTGTGTGTCTCCAGTCCTAGGAGACGAGGTCTCTCCTGGTAGTATTTGGCTATGGAGAGCTGTGGCACAGGGCCAGCTCTGGGCAGAGACAGAAACCAGAAGCTTGTATCTTAATATTATGCAATATTACTGTAGTAAGTACCTTTATAATTGTCTACTGCTTGTCTAGTATTTTGTTATTAAGACTATTTATTGAGGAGAATAAATTCAATGTAGTATTCAATGATGATCAGAGCTAGTCCAGCTAAGTCACTAAAATATTTGTTGAATATCAACTGAGACTGGCGCTATCATTCTATTTGAGTATTAACTATTAATGAAATGTGTCACTTTTTACTTTAAAAATACATTAGTAACTTGGAAGAAAGTATTTTTATCTCCATAGGACAAAAAAAACTATGGCACTTGACAAAGTAAAATTAAGAACAGAAACAATTAAAGTAATCTAAGGTACCTTGATCATAAATGTGAATTACTTTTTAAAGTTACTGTAAACAAGCCATCTCTAAAGTTTATAATGACAGCTAAACCATGTATCAGTCTTACCACAGTGGCAATAGGTATTGACTGTTCACTGAGGTAATGACTGACTGCATCATAGTCTCTTTCCTCCTAGCGTCTAATCCTGTCTCTCA